>ML108706.1:0-17613 GCA_003697995.1 Taxidea taxus jeffersonii | reverse complement strand
GCCTACTGCCCTTTCCAAAGACTATGGATGAGAGTGCAGAAATACTCAAGACTGATCCCTAAGTACATCTCCTTAGGTCTGGGCCTGGGAAGCACTGTCTGCCTTGGTTTTCAGTTCTCAGCTGACAGAGCTCTGATTCATACTAGAGCTGACTTGAAGCCATTTTCCAGGTCTGTGTTTCTGAACTACTTCTTGGGGGTAAAGGACCAGGTAGTGATAAGATGGCGGAGAAGTAGGATGTGCTGTTTCAACGAGTCCCCTAAAGTGAACTGATTATCTACCAAAGAACTCTGATCACCCATGAAATCAGCCTGAAATTAGAATTATACACTTCTGGATCTCTACAGGGGCAGAAGATGCCAATGGACAGGTAAAGTGGAATGGGAACATTGGACTGATATCGGAAGATAAACAAAAGGGGGAGGGAGCCACCAGAAGTGACCCATTGAACTACTTCTTGGAAATGTAATTAAGGTGTGAGGGGAGACAGTTGCATCCTTTGCATTTGTCCATCAGTTCAGGAAGTGATGCCTCTGGGTAATAAGAATTTCCCTAATAGATAGGAAGCCCAACTCTAGAGAAGCCTTATAAACACCTGGTTGATGATTGGAGGTTAGGGTTTTTCCTGTTGAGGAAGATAAGGAGCCACATCAAATAAACTGTAACCTTGGAAACAGTGACAGGGTAATGACAGACACAGACAGAAGAGTGGAAGTCTGCAGAGGAGTAGACAAAGGGAGACCAGAGAAAACCAACATCAAGGTTTGTTCAGCTGCAGCCTAGGGAATGAGGCACTGTGTCTGGCATTCTGGTGTTTCTCACTTTGGGTTTTAGACACACCAGCTCTCTACTGCATCAAAAATTTCAGGCTCTGTGTAAGTTTAGGGTATAAAGCAAAACAAAAAATGTGTCCACAACTGCCTTGTCCTCTTTGCCTCACTTCCACCCCCAGTGAATAAACTTCTGGTTACTAATTTGGCTTCCCTGGAATCCTGATACTGGGAAGAGGCTGCCCAGTCTAGCAGTCACAATTGTTTTATTAAATAAATAAAATGTTTCTGATGCGTCAAAGCTTAGGACCAAATTCTGGGTCTGACCTGGCCTGACTGTGAGCTCCTCCCTGCTAGACACTACCAAATACTAGAAACTCGAAAAGCCCCCAGATCTCCACTGGTCTCAGTTATAATCTATTATCTATAATCAGTTATAACTATAATCTATAATCTCAGTTGTAATCTCCTGATTACAGTTATAGCAACCTCTAATATATTGCTCCTTGTCCTCCTGCCTTTCCAATGGCATTCGGTTTATAATCTGCGTGGTACAGACTTGGAGAGGGCAGTGACCTCTCTGCACTCCTGCAGTGAGAGTGTGGGGTAGCTGTGAGGCCTAACTCCCATTAATGACTGAGATCACCATGCCAGACTTGCCTGCAGTGGTTCTGGGTCTTTTGTGGCACTGTTCACCCATTAACTTCCCTTCCTGGAAAGATGTTTTAAAAACCACTTTGCCTTTGGAAGTGAGCCCCTTCTTCTTCAGTGTTCCATGGTTTCTCCATACGAAGTAAACGGTTCTATTCTTTCAAGGTAAATTGGTCATTTTTTTTCCTCTCAAAGAAAGCAGAAAGAGATCCCTTCATTCACATACAGAGTCATGCTGAAAAGGATGACTGATCCCAACACTTAGGTGCCCTGAGCAGCCAGTGCTGCCTGTTTCTCTGACCATCTCCTCAGGTGTGGCTCTGACTCACGCACAACCCCTTTCTGCCTGGTCCCCAGTGCAGGGCACTGAAGTGCACATGGTGTGTGCTGTAGGCAGGCTACAGGCCTGGTTTCAGTCTCAGCATTACCACAGAACAGCGTCCTCGCTTGTGGACCAGAGAGGCTGAATGCAAGGTTGGGGCCATGCTGAAGAGGGCTTGAACTGTTTGCCAGGGAAGTTTTGAGATGTTATGTTGGAGGGAATGAGAGATATAGGTTTTCAGCTGAGAGGCAGCTGAACTCATACATGAATTTTCAACTGTCTAGAGAATCAGTTAAAGACGGGATGGAGGGGAGTGTTACAGTGGTCCAGATGCCAGAGGATGAAGGCACACATTAGAGATTGGCAGTGGAGATGGGAAAACCAAGTCAGAAGAGGTTTTGGAGGGACATCATGCAGACTTGGCAGAGAAGGGTTTTAGAAAGGGTAACATTTAAAGGTTCAGGGAAGTCCATTTTTAACTTTAATTATGTGTTTACTGCACATATTGAAGTCCCTTCCTGTCATAAGCTCATCTGTATGACATGGAGCAGGTCTGCAGAGAATGAACATAGTAATGGCAGCATCTGGAGGACTCAGAAGGTTCAGAAAGCTCTGACTCTCAAAATCAAAACACACCACGCTCTGCCTCCATGATCCCAGAAAGCAGTTCTGGCCTCACTGGAGAGAGCTCACTGGAGAGTATCTCCCATGCCTCATTATCAGATCAGAAACACAGAAGTGGAATAGGGAAGGGAAGACTCACACCAACAAGGAATTGCAAGACTTTACTACTTGATACTTAAAAAACCTAGGAATCATTGACTGATTGATTGATTGATTCATTCATTCATTCAGCAAATACCATTAAGTAACAACGCTTGATTCTAGAAATTCAGTGGTGAGCAGAACCAACAGTATTCAGTAGCCTTGGTGGAATTTACATAATCCAGAGACAAAGATGGATGGTAATGGATCCCATAAACAAGTGGAAAAGTATGGCTGGGAGAAATGCTGAGGAGAGACCTGCAATGCTCTGAGACTTCAGAGGGGGTGGATTTGGTCCACTCAGGGAGGTTTGTAAAGGTTTTCCAAGGGAAATATCTTACACTGGTATTTGAAAGGCTAGGAAGTGTTTAAGTAAGCTACGAGGGTAGGAAAGAACGTTCTGAGCAGGGAAACAGCAAATACCCTGTGGCTTCAGGAGGCATGGTAAACAATAAGGACAGAAAGGAAACTGTTGTGGCCAAGTGGAAAGGGCAGGGAAAGGATGAAGGGACCCAAGGCTGGAGGCACAGGCCAGACCTAATGTTACCTTCATGATATTATTATTCAGGATTACTTTCTATTCATGGCAAATGTTATTAGTTTTTAATGGGTAGTAATAACATTCAGATATTTTAGTAGAACATATTTAAGATTAAAAATTGACTTGATTTAAGTAAAAATAATAAGTTTATAGTTATACAGGTGGTAAACAGAACTGGCAAAAATTATAACCATGGCTCAGAGACAAGTCTTGTGAAATGAGTATAGATACTGGAGGAAACAGACCTGGTTTGAAATGCTGGCCCCTCCACTAGTAGCTCAGTGACCTTGGCAATGAGTATCAGTTTTCTTGTCTGTAAAATACCTATGTTATGTGGGTGCTTGCAATGAGTAATGAAATATTGTAGAAGGTTCTGGCAGTGTTGGCACATCACCGGTAATCAGAGAATGTTCTAAGGAGAAGATAATTTTTTGGAAGCATCAAGGATGGTGATATTGGTGGGGAGAAGCTGAGGTGGTTTGATTATTCAAATGTTCCTGGCTGGAAGTGATACAGATTTGATACAGAATAGTAGCAGGAAGAGGAAGAGAAGAGAAGAGAGAAGAAGAGGAGAGAAGGTAACACTTGAGTTTAAAAAATGACCCATCTGCCTATTAACCAATATGTAGAGAGAAAAACCACGCATCTAAGTGGAAATTACAGAATGAGCCAAAGTACAGAATTGGGAACTCATAGGCATATTTGGGGGGGAGATGGAGATGATCCAATTTGAGTCACAGTGGGAAATGAGTCTAGAAAGGTGGGTGAGGGTAAGGCCATAGTGTGCAGCTTTATCTGCAGTGTGGACAGTGCAGTGACCAAAACAAGACAAAACAAAAAAATAACGTAAACAGTAGTAATGACTGACATTTGTTGAGTGCTTATGATGTGTCAGGCAATGTTTGAAATGCTTTCCAAACACTAACTCTTCATTCTCATATCATCCTCATGCGTCATGTGAGTTATAGTTTTCTATAACTTACAGATGAAGAAACTGAGGCACAGAGAGTTTAAGAGACATGTTCAAGGTTGCATAACTTTTATTCAATGGCTATTGGGGAGTCCTCCAACCCTCTGAGCAGCTCTGGCATGTGTAGGGCAGATGGAGGGGGAGGAGGAATGGAGGCAGGCTGGCCAGGGAAGAAACTGTGGCAACATTTCAGACAAACTATGAGAGCTGGACTAGCCTGGAGAAATTCACAGTGAAGCAGAAACCCACTTGTTTTGTTTTGTTTTGAGTAATCACTATGTACTCAGCAATAATAATTTTATTCGTGTTCTCTTTTTTTTAAAGCAGAAATGCACGTGGGTCCAAATCCACCATAGGACATCTGATTAAGAGGGTCTGTAGGGAAGTTTTCAGAGGTTTGCTTCTCAGCCTTGGTTAGGAATCACTGCTCTCAAAGGATCCACACTCTGAGCAGTATTGGATATTAAACTATTTCCCTCAGATACTTCTAGTTCTACATTTAATCATAAATCACATCCTTCTGAGGAGGAAGGCTCTTCTGGGTTTGGACAGAGGGACTAGAGAAAGCTGAGTTGTTCGGAATGAAGAGCAGGGAGAATTGGAGACCCTGGTTGCCCAAAAGAGGGGTGAGAGGGAGGGAGAAAAGGATTAAGCCAGTGAGGTCACAAGAGGCCTGAGGCTTTGAGGGGTGTCTAAAGAACTGTTCAGATCAGGAGTGTCCAATCTTTGATTTGAAACGGTTTATGTTTCTATAACGTACAGGCCCTGCCACCATCTCCCCAGGCCTTCAGGAATGCCCCCTGCGTGCAAAAATGTCTCACGTGATGTGTGAGTAGCTGATGCTTTGATTGTGTAAAAACTGAGAAACAATTCTCATACATACAGAGACTTAGTTTGTGACGGTATGTATATTTTTGTTCTTTAACTTTCAGTATTTGTTTCCTTATGTTTTAATTGTGTCTCATAACAAGTCTACAACTGGATTTTAAATTTTAAATCTCATATGACAACATTATTTGAAACTGGAGAACTCTATTAACCTTTATAGTGATTACTGATATAATAAGCATATTCCTACTACCTTATTGTTTTCTTTTTTAACTTGCTCTTTTCTAATTTGTTAAAACAGTCTCTCTTCTTTTTTCTTTTGTAAAAAAGTTGTGGTAAAATACACATAACATGAAATTTTACCATCAGCTACTTTGAGTGTACAGTTCAGTTAATTACATTCACATCGTCATGAGACCAATCTCCAGAACTCTTTCAGCTTGCAGAGCTGAAACTCTATATCCATTAAACAACAACCCCCCACTTTCCCCTCCACCTAGCCCTTGGCAACTGCCATTCCACTTTCTGTCTCTATCAATTCACTTCTCTAGGTACCTCATGTATGTGGAATCCTTTTGTGATCGGCTTATTTCACTTAGCATGGTGGCCAACAATCTCCATCCTTTCCTTTTTTTCTTTTTCTTTCTAAGATTTTCTTCTCAATTTATTTGCAAGTTATACACTCTGTGTCTACTTCTTAGCAAGTTATTTTAATATGCCTACACTAGTTTAAATTTAATCAACATTTTAATCCTACTTAATTAGACAATCTGAGGGTCTAAGAAATGCTTTAATCCTTCTCCCTGATATCCAGTATTTTATTTTCTAGCCTACATTTCACACCTCAAATGGAGCATTATTATTGTTACTGTTATTGTTACTAACTTTTAAGTCAGTGTTTGTTTAGCTTTACCCACATAGTAACATAGTTTTTATGTTAGTAAGTGTGAAATTATAGTAGGCATTTACACCAGTGTGGAACATGCTCAGCATCATAAGTTCCAAAACACTAGGACAGAAGTTTACCCATCACTGAAAACCAATTACCTCCTTCCTAAGATGTCAAACTAGCAGGTAACTAGGTTAATAAATCTAATCCAAATGAATAACTCCTGTACTATGCAATTTGTTTTAGAAATGCATGGGAGAATGATTCAGCTAAATAGCAGATGTTATATGATTTAAGATCGTCAATATTTTTAAAACTGGATATTACTATACACAGGTAGAAAATACTGAGTGACAAAATATCCTTAAAACTGTACATGAAATTTCTCTCTTGTTTACCAATAACTGTGGCATAAGACTAAAAAAAAGATCCTGGAAAATCTGTTTGTTGATAATTCTCTCTATGTATGTTTTAGTAAGTGGTGATGCTCCCATTCAAGGAATCCATTAGCCTAATTTTCTAACAGAGGAAGATGTAAAAGATACTCACCATTTTCCATGGAACAGGCGTCTATCAACTTGAAACCAAAATTAATAGTAATATAGGAAATTCGGAAACAGTTAGATTTTTGCTTTATATTTCATGGACGGTGCTGCTGTTCCAACCTTATAAAGCAAAGGTGCTGCTTTCCAAATCCCCCAAAATTAACATACTCCCCCATCTTACCATACAAACCAGTGGCCTTTGGTTTCTTTAGAAAAAGGAAGGACTAAAGGGTTGTTGATCATGGAAGAACAGTTTTGATTTGGGACCTTCCACACACACAAATCATGCTGAATGGCCACTTATTTTACGGAGCAATCTAAATATTATGCAGTAGCCAAATTATCTTCTCCCATCCACCCTTTGAAGTGGAAAAAATTCAACACCCATAAAACTACTTCACTTGGTAAGATGTGCATCAATAATGAGTAGCTTAAACTATCACCAACAAAGTATCTAGTTTGGTTTTTAAAATGGGAAAGTCACACATTTTAAAAGTAAATATAGTTGAAGCTGTCAATCAATTATAATTTTGAACTTAATGAACCATGCAGGAGCAAGGGTTAATAAACCAGTGTGCTTTGAATTTGTTTGAGTACTGATATTTCTGTATATAAAGATTTAGCACATATAAAAGCTATTATGAGAAGTGAAATAAAATTTTCCCCAGCAATGAAAATATTAAAACTAAGTTAAAATACTAAAGTAGTATTAGTATTCCATACAGCATAAAAATGGACAAATCAAAGTTTACATGACCCAACTGACCATGTATAAAAATGCAAAGCGGGTATTAAAGCTGATATTATGTCCAATATTTAAAACTAGTTTGTAATTGGGAGAACATCTAAATCCTTAAATAACAAGCGAAACAAAAGCTTTAAATTGGTATACACTGTTCACACATATATCTCAAGTTTGGAAATGCATATTTCCAAGCAGCAATACAAAAGTATTCATGAAGAATGCATAATCTCTGAAAATTATGAAAACATCCCTGCTACCAATATACTTCTAAATGCAAACTGACTACCATATTGTTACTTCTGTGTAGTGAGAGAAGGTTCATTTTCAAAGCAGATAAAATTCAGCCTTTAGGTGTGAATGGTATGAATGACAGTCTTTTTTTTTTCTTTTTTAAATTCTTAAGTTGTTTGGGATCCTTAAGCATGCAAAACTTCAGACAGGAGGATCCATAGAAGAACCAGGATTGTCTTATGGCATCCAGTTAAGGCAGAGCTGGGAATGCCTCAGGATCAACTATGCCAGGAGTAGAAGCACTTGAGTTGTCAGTTCTGCTGCCATGGTTTGGTGTTTTGATGTCCACCATGCCCAAGGCCATATTATCCTCTCCTGCCACCATGTCCTGAGTGGCCAAAGTCTCCAAAGCTTATCTCCGGCTGAGATATTGTATCATTAGCTGGCTTCTGGAAATGATGGTCCATAACTCAATCAAATGATGGTCCAAGAACAAATTCCTTCTTCCACTTGCCCTTCAGTACCTTCATTTAGTTTTCAGATTTTAAATTCTACTTTTGCCCAGTTCTTTTTTTTTAATTTTAATTTTTATTTATTTATTAGAGAGAGAGAGAGAGAGCACAGGCAGACAGAGAGGCAGGCAGAGGCAGAGGGAGAAGCAGGCTCCCCGCCAAGCAGGGAGCCCAATGTGGGACTCGATCCCAGGACGCCGGGATCATGACCTGAGCAGCCGCTTAACCAACTGAGCCACCCAGGTGTCCCGACTTTTGCCCAGTTCTTATTCTGAATAGCTTTCCACTCATCCAAATGAGTGGAAATCCAAATGGACCCTCTTCCCTTATTTCTTCAACATCATTCTCCTTATTGTCAGTGTCTGCAACTGGATATTCTTCACCTTCTGGTGTCTCCTCAGTCACACTTGATTGATCCAAGTTACTGCAATTATAACATATTTGTTTGAATTGTATTTTGGGGACTCCGTTAATTCATCTTGACAATTCTCCAGTTGTGAGATCTGCTACCTCCACATTTGTCCTCGTGCTATAGGACACTGTAATGTCACTTCCATGATGCCTATCAAATTCACATTTGTCACCAGAATCAAATCTATTTCCTTGGCCCGTTCCATGACCAGAGTCTCCTCAACCTCTTCCAAAACCACTACAGACTTGGATAGGCCAGTCAGTAATCTGTCCACCCACTGTCCTTCATCCTTTTGTTCAAGTGGCATTTTAAATCGTCGTTGCAAGGTGGTCACCTTTCTGGTCTCCTGTTAATTATTTTCCCTTCATGCTGCAGCTGTTGATTAGGTCTTCTTCAAACACCTCTTATTCTTTCTTTCTTAAATGCCATGAGCAGCTGCATCTCCTCTTTCTTGTCAGCCACACTAATGTTGGGGGGCAGCAGGCAGTGGGCTCTTATGGTGTTTCTGGGACTCTTTAGGCAGCTGTTTGCCTGCTGCGTTGGAGTTGGTCTGGACTGTGGCTTGAGCTGCCCTCTTGGCCCCAGGGCCCCCAATACCATCCCCACTGGCTTCTTTTTTCTTGTTCTCTGCTGCTTCAATACCTCAAAGGGGTCCAATTCATTGTCAAATTACCAGTTGAATCAGTTGGTGATCATGCAACTGAAGCCTTTTCTGTAAGTGCTAAAGCATGATGGTGGCTCTGTGGCCCATTCCTCCACAGATTGCAGCTGGCAGTGCTGAGCCAAGAGCACCTGCCTGAGCTCTCCCCACAAGATGGCAGGGGCCCATATTAACATATTTTTACTCAGCATCCTTTTATGTGTCTCAGACTTTCCATCTGGGAAAATTTTTCTTCAGCTTGAGGTATATTTTTAGTGAGGATCTTTTGTTGATACTTTTCTTAGTTATTGTCTTAATTATCTATATTTTAGTCTTGTTCTTAAAGATATATTTGTTAACTTGGAATTTTAGATTTACCTTCCCCCCCCTTGTCCCATTGGACATTTTATCTGTTCCTTTCCAGATTATTTTTTGCTGTTCAAGTGTCAGCCATCAATTAAATTACCAGGCATTGGTACATGATTTGTCTTTTCTCCATAGAAGCTTTTAGAATCTAGTCACTGTGGGTATTCTGAATTTTTTTATTAAAAATTTTTTTCCCTTCTTTGGATTTATTGAGATTCTTGGACTTGGAGATTAATCTCTTCTAACAATTCTGGGAATTTCTCCACTATTATCATATACTTTGAATGTTCTTTTCTTCATTCTATTATTTCCTTATGAAACTTCAATTTGAACTTATGTTAATTAGGCTTAATCTATCTTCCATGTTGCCTAAACTGTCTTACTAATTTTGCATCCTGGGCTGCGCTTTGGTTTAATTTCCTTATATTTATCTTCTAGTTTTAAATTTTTTCTCTTCATATATGTCTAATCTGCTCTTTTATTTCTGTATTGCATTTCTAATTGCAGTTACTAAATATTTTACCTTTTAGATACTCTTTTTGATTCATTTTAAAATTTGCAAAGATCATTGTTTATAGTCTCTTATTCCCTCATATTTTTAAGCTTCTTTATTAATACCTAAATTTTCTGTAAGATAATTCTAGAAACTAAAATCTTTATGTTGTCTATTACTTTGGTTCTCACTCATGACTTATTTCCTTGTGTGTTTTGTGATTTTGATTGTGGACTGCTAAGTTTTATTAAAACATTATTGTGGGAATTTCTTACGGTCCTGGATCACAGCGTAATTTCTCCAGAAAGGATTTGTGTTTACTTCTGCCAGTCTCCTTCTAGAGCAGATTTTATTTCTTGTTCACCTTGCATTATGGACATAAACCCTTTGATGCTCCCACCTTACACAGTGGACTACTCTTAGATATCTCTCTCACTTTAGATGAGTAGGCTTTCTGGCCTGACCCACACCCTGTGAAGACATGTATTAGAAACATAAGGTCTCTAAGACTTGTCAGAGATCCTTTAGATAAAAGGTGGTTCCAATACTTTTCCATTCAAGGGTTTCTGTTTTGTCTATCTATAGAGTCCTTAGAGCTTTTTAAACATTTTAATTTTCTATCTTTTATTTTTATTTTATTTATTTATTTATTTATTTATTAAAAGACTTTGTCCAGAGAGAGAGAGAGAAAGAGAGAGCGTGCATGTGCACACGCTCAAGTAGTGGGGAGTGGCAGGCAGAGGAGGAAGCAGGCTTCCTGCTAAGCAAGGAGCCCAATGTGGGATTTGATAACAGGACCCTGGGATCAATGACCTGAGCCGAAGGCAGCTGCTTAACCGACTGAGCCACCCAGGTGTCCCTTATTTTATTTTTTTAAGAGAGAGAGTGAGAGTGGGGGAGAATCAAGAAGAGAGAATGTTAAGCAGGCTCTGTGCTCAGTGTGGAGCTTGATGCGGGGCTCAGTCTCATGACCCTGAGATCATGACTCAAGCTGAGTTCAAGAGTTTGTTGCTTAACTGACTGAGACACCAAGGTGCTCTGAATTTCTCATCTCTTACTGTTTTATCCGGTATATTAGTTGTTTCGACTGCAAAAAATTTTCAAGGTATCTAACTCTCTATATTGTTGGAAATGTTGCTCCAGGGTCTTTAAACTCACATTTTCTAATACAAAAGCCATTATCCCGTATTCTCTTCTTTGTTAGCATTTTAATTTTGAGATGTATGTGTGTGTAGTGTATGTAATTATAAATATATATAATCACTTTTTTCCTATATTGACTCCTGACTCTAAAAAGAGCCTGTGAGCCTCTAATTAACAGTCTTGTGAACAAGCTTTTTCTCCTGAGATAACATTTATTTACACAAAAACTTAATGAAAGGCATATAGCAATTAAAAACTTTTTCTTGTGATAAAACTGTATGTTGAGAATAGTCTTTAAACATAAGATTAAATATAAATTTAAATTTGTGCTTAGGAAAAAGGACATGGTCTTCAAATTTATACTTGTGTTATATCTTATAACCCTCTTTTTCTATTTCTGTGACCATAAAAATGTCTCTTGGTAGTATTTGTTAAACTATCTTGTAGACATGTAGACTTCAATATATGAATGTTGTCTTCCATATCAAGTAACTATAACTCTCCAAGCCTTGCTAATTAATTGTCATGTAAACATTATGTGTGAAATTCTAGTCTTTAACAGTTCTCTATGTTTCTAAATTTCTTTCTTTGCTGATGTTATCAGGCTCGCTTTGCCTGCTTCTTCTTCCTTTGGCCACAGGATTATTAATAAAATCCCAGACTCTAACAGATTCTTTGTCTTAAACTAAACTAAGTGTTAGAAAGATTTTTTTTCTTCTGTGTAGCCCACAACAAGTTCAATGTCGGTTCTTTCAACTGAGTAAAGGAAGAAGCTCTGTCTTACTCATTTCTGGGTCTCCTTAACCCTCTCCCCCACTAAGTCCTTTATAATTTAGTAGGAACTTAGGTTAAATATGTATAGTGAATAGAACAGAAACATAAGAAAAAAAACTGTCAAAATCCAAGTTTTTGAACAGAGATTAAATCTGTTATTGAGGCTACCTGGCTTTCTTTAGGGTGAGAGATATCTGAGTGGGGCCCTGTGGGGGCAGGTTTGGTGTTTAGAGACTAAGGGATCATAAGGTGACCTCCTGACACTTATACCACCTCTCTGACTCTCTTTCCTTTAGGACACTTGGCTGCAAACAGCTACAGCCTGTAGGGGAGCAGAGTGTGGATAACGGGACAGGGCCACTACAGGAGGCTAGGGAGTGAGGTTGCCCCCATGCTTGTCATCCCTGTATGATGGCTTTGTGGTTCTGGAGAAGCTGCAAGCCTGAGACTGCTGCCACCTCCCATCCTGTTCAGCCAGGCTCGGTGCTTTGTTCTCTCCAATTAACTGTGCATAACAACAAGGAGTGAAACCAAGTGATTTAAGCAATAATTTATCATATTCAGTTCACCATTAACAGCCATCTAGTGTTTCCTTTGCCCTTTTAAATGAGTCTTTGTTCTGGTGCTCAGCTCTTCTGTGTATTTCATAAGCTTTTAGTGAGCCTTTCCCTCCCTCTCTCTCTCTCCCGCCCTCCTCCTGCTTTCCTCGAGCTCTGAAGCGCAAGTGTCTTTCTGGAAGCAGCTGAGCCATCTCTCATCTAGCTTCCTTCATTCCATTTAATAGGGAACTTGAATGTTAATTTATGACCATGAACTCCAGGCTGGGCGCTGCTTGATGCAAAGGAAGAGGACACAGTCTTTGCCCTGGACCAGCCTTCAACCTAAATGGGGTGATGAGGCTCATCCAACATGAAATGGTCAGAGGAGGAAGTGGGGGACAGTTGATGTCACCAAAGTAAGACCTTGCTGTGAGAAAAGCTCCCTAGAGGAGAGGGCTTCGGCTGAGTTCTGAATATTGGTGTGGATTCAGGGAGGATGTAGGGGATAGGGCAATCTGCACAGGGTCCTAGCAGGAGCACAAGTGTGAATTTGGGCATGAGCCTCCAAATAACATGAGAGTAGGTAATAAGGTCAGGGAGGTGAGCCTTAGCCAGGCCGGCACCACCCAGGGTGGCCATTTGTCTGCCTGCTTGCTGGTTTGTCTCTTCTTTGGGATCACCAGGTCTGTGAGCCTCCCTTTCTTAGCCTCATGGTGTTTGGGGTATGGGGAGCCCAAGCTTACAGAAGAAGGTAGTGGCCCCAGAGGAACTTTAGGTTTTCTGGGTCTTATTTACTTTCATGTCTCTGTTCTGCTGGGTTTCCTCTCTCTCTCTCTCTCTCTCTCTCTCTCTCGCTCTATGTATGAGTGAATGTGAATGCATACCTGGGCTCTTAGGGACCTTCATCAGACATTTGTGTTCTGGATTTGGGCCTGGGGTGGTAATAAGAGAATTGGGGCAACAGGGCTGTAGCTTTAAGTCACTGAGGCTGTGAGACCCTCACACCTCACAAGGACCCTGGTAGCAGCTTTGTCCTTCTGTTGAGGTCTGTTGGGCTCCCTGACAGTAGAAGATGTGCCTAAGGGTGTGGAGGTAGGGAAGCCTGGGCCTTCAGAGGGCCTGAAGGAGACCCACACAGGCCTTTTCTCTTGAGCAAGGTACCAGGGCTCTGGGAATTCACTGAAGGTCCCATCGTCAGGGTGAGCCTACTGCCGACTGACCTGACCCCTTCTAAGAAGAAAATTCATGCTGAGATGCTAACAAGTTGGACTGTTCAGGGCATAGATAATTCAAGAGTGGAGAGGAGCAGAGGGGGAAAAGCTGCAGAGGGACCCCAATGGTCTGCCTCTCCAGGCATCTAGGAACCTGTATATATATACTCACTTCATGGTGTCTTTTTTTTTTTTTTTTTAAGATTTTATTTATCCATCCGACAGAGATCACAGGTAGGCAGAGAGGCAGAGAGAGAGAGGAGGAAGCAGGCTGTCCGCAGAGCGGAAAGCCCGATGTGGGGCTCGATCCCATGACTCTGGGATCATGACCCGAGCCGAAGGCAGCGGCTTTAACTCACTGAGCCACCCAGGCGCCCCCATGATGTCTTTTAAGACTAAGCTGCCTTAAAAATAAGACATCAAAAAGTTAATTGAAATTTCTGGTGTCCATTTTAATTTCTTTTTTTTTTAAAGATTTATTTATTTATTTGAGAGACAGTAAGAGAGAGCATGAGAGGCTAGAAGGTCAGAGGGAGAAGCAGACTCCCCGTGGAGCTGGGAGCCCGATGTGGGACTCGATCCCGGTACTCCGGGATCATGACCTGAGCTGAAGGCAGCTGCTTAACCAGCTGAGCCACCCAGGCACCCCCCATTTTAATTCCTAAAATTAAATGTAAAATGGACAGCAAACAAAATAAGACAGTATTGCCTTTAATTCTAAATTATGGCAGTCCAATGAGGTGGAGACATGCTTCTTATTACTAAAATTTCTTTTGCAGAGAACATACTACTTATTTGAAGGGAATATTCAGATAAATTGCTTGAGATGGCAGATGAGACCCAAGGGAATGCATTTAAAAAAAAAATAGGGAACATCGTTCAAACTGTTACGCTCAAGGCATGGAAGGAAATTTGCCTCATTCTTGAGAGGAAAGATGGTAGGAAATTGAAGTGAATGAAAAGAATTGAGGGCCCATTGGGGCTGGGGGAGGCCAAGAGAGATTTCCCCAGGCCAAAAGCAAGGGACAGCAGGAGTGGGTCCAGGAGACAGCAGAGGGGCAGACAGCTAACATCTGTGCTACAGATAAAAGGATACATTCTTTCGATAGCCACTGATGGCCACAGGCTCAAGTACTTCCAGAGGTTTTGGTCAGGCCACCTTTTATGGAGGTAGCTACCATGCCCAGGATTTCGAAGAGAGCTAGGTGAGTATCATCACGTTTAGGTTTCCGTGTGAAGCACTTATCCAAGATGCAGCTGAAGAGGAGGGTCTTCCGATACCTCCTGTGACACCCAATCCTTCTGTTTCTGAACTTGAACCTCAGAAAACCATGTTTCTCTTCCGTACACATTGTGAATTCATTTCCAGATGGCTTTATATTTGCTCCAGAAATACCAACACCCATTTTCTGCTCAGTCAGGAAAACGCACAGAAAAAGCTGAAATGACAAAACAACTAGGGCATCATGAGGCAAACCTGCCTGAATTCTTCAAAAGACACTCAGCTGCAGCCCCAAGACCACCTTCAGCCTCTAGGGTTTTAAGGGCTACTGGAGAGGAGGGTTGAGAAGGGGGGCTGGGATGGGTGGTCAGGCAAGGCAGCTTCATAAGTCAGATGTATTTCTTCCTGTCCCTCAGCTCAGCTCCCTTCCTCTCTGTGTTCCCTGAGGAGTGGATGTACAGAGGTCTAATGTCAGGCAGGCCCCTGAGTGCTCAGAGCTTAGACCTGTTCCTCTTTACCTGTTTGGGAGTGCTGTCTCTTTAAGATTTTTTTCCTTGCCTTTTTCCCTTCCCTTCCTCCTCAACAAGGGCAAACAGAGAAGAATGAAGCCAGGGTAAATTGAGAAAATATTTGAAACCTATTAAGTGTGGCTACAAGTTTATTGTGATTCTTAAGTTAATTATATCCTTTTTGACTTCAAGCCAGTCCCTTCATTGGGCTTGCATATAGACTTGGCCACCTATCCCTATCCTCAGGCTGGCGGCATGCCTGTCTGCCTGCCTAGTTCTCTGCCTCCCTCCCTTCCTTCCTCCACCTAGTCCCCTCTCCCTCCTATGCAAACAAGTTAGCAATCCACTGTAGCTACTCCTCCAAGCCTGAGCTTAAATACGGGAGGGGCTGTGGTGGCTGTGGTGGGTATCAAGATTTTGGAACACGAGTACTTGTGTCTGTGTGGGTGGGGTGGTGAGGCCACGTGTGTGAGCACCAACTCTTACCACAACCACCTACATTAATTTTAGCTTGTGCTTCACAGTTCACAAAGTGGTGTAATCCCCCGATCATTTAAGCCTCATGAATGCTGTGGACAGTAGGTGTTATCAGTGCCATTTCTGGAAGAAGAAACCAAGGTTTAGAGACATTTTAAAAAGAGAGCTCATGGCTTTTAGGTGACACAGCAAGGTAGGATTGGTGTCTGGGTCTTTTGGTTTCCAGAGATCCATAAAGTTGTATCTTTGCTTAATATTTAAGAGTGTACAGAGAAAAGTTCATACCAGTTGCCTTATTTAATCCCTAAAACATTGTGATGTTGGTGCTGTCTGCATTTGGGGGTTCTTTAGGAGCTGCTTCTCCTGGATCCATTCTCAGGTTGGCGGTGAGAACTGCCTGACCTCCAGCTCCCTGACCTCTGTTGATGGTTCAGAGTCAGGTGCTGGAGCCAAGTGGGATGATTCAGGTTCTTCCCCAGGGATTTTTGTGTCCCAGAATAAAAGTGCTTTGCATTTAAACACACAGGTCCACTAGGACCACAGAAAGCCAGTGTACAGTAGAAAAATGGAGCGTAGAGGCTGGGGAATAGCAGTAGAAACAGGAGATGAAGCTTTCTGAGTTTCCTGCAAGTCTTCAGTTTTTGGTTCTATTCCATGAGGGTTCACAGCATTTCTTCCTTGGATTCTATGTGACACCTGTGATCCTTGCCAATAAAGTCTCTTTTCTGCTTATACTGTACACTGTGCTTAGGATTTTGTTACTTGCAACTAAAAGACTCCTCAATATCACATACCAGAAATACACATCATATCAGCATACATATCAGAAAGTGGAAGCACAGTGAACTCAATGCTAAATGCAGGAGCCAGGAATGAACTGCGGAAGTTAGAGGATGAAGCAGTCTTCACTCTTGTGTTGCAAGAGACCTCAGGAGCTGGACATTGAAACCTTTGTCCAGTCTCTACATGTCCGTGCAAGCCTTTGGCTGACCTGTGGCATTAGGGGAAGGCAGAATATACAAGAACCAGCTTTTAGAAGGTTTCTAAGTAGAGCAGCTGCTTTTGGTACCACTGCTACATTTCCTCAGAACACCTCTGAATTCAGCTAAATCAATCACAGCCAGTTAGTTCCCCTTGGTTAGTTTGCTCCCTCCAAATTTTCCCACAAATGTTCCATCCACTTTCGCTGCCACACCTGCTGTGGTGTATGTCACTACCCTAAGCATTATCCATGAACACTGTTTACTTGCATGGATGTCTTATTGTCAGTAAGATGCCAATAGTGGTGCCCATCAGGGAAACAGAAGACTTGGTGGTTATATGTTATCAGAAGCTTAATATTTTGCCAGTGCCAGGCCTGTGACTCAATACAAGTTCAATTTCAAACTCCTTAGTGGTGTTCAAATGGTATGCAAGTCCATGCAAAACTTCCTCTTCCCTTATGTCCCTCTCTTTGTCACCTCCCCATCCTCATAGAACCACTTGAGATTTTTTACACATGTCCTGTCCTTCCAGGCCTGTGTGTCCTTGCTCAGGCTTTTCCTGGAAAGTTCATCCCTACTTGCTCTGCATATTGAGTTCTCATTCATTGTCTCAGCCTTAGCTCAAATCCTACCTCCTCTTGGAAGCTTTCCCAAAATGAGTTGCTCCCTGATCCCTTCTGTGGAGACCTCTTTTTGCATCTTGCTTGTAGCTCCTTGATGCTGTCTTTCTTGCTTACTGCTCTTTGTACATTTTTCTTTCTCATGCAGCAGACGGCATGCTCCTTAAGGACTCAGGTCTTGTTTTGGTATTTTCAGATATTTGGAATAGTGGAGGTTCAATGTCATCTTTGCTAAATAAATGGATGGGTGGCTGTAGTTAAAGCTGATGATCCTGACTTGGCCACTGACGTCCAAGATCTTAGCTTATCAGATAGCAAGACTGAAACCATCAGGGTCTTGCTGCCTGCTAGCACTCAAAGAGAGATGACAATGCTGAATGGGTCCAAGAAAGCAAATGTGGGGCATCCTGACTCTGTGCTGATATTAGCATCTTCTTGTTATGAGGACTCAACAC
>ML108705.1:6035-48885 GCA_003697995.1 Taxidea taxus jeffersonii | reverse complement strand
CCCTCCCCCTGGGGTCTATCTTCCCGTCGCGTTGGATTCACTTCTCCGTTGGTCCTACCTTTCAGAAAGTGGTTGATTTTCTGTTTCTAGAATTGTTGCTCTTCTTCTCTTCGATCTCCTTTTGGATTTGTAGGTGTTTGGAATGGTTTGATAAGCTATCTAGCTGATCTCCTGCTGCCTGATGTCATCTCAGCCTGCTACTTCTCCGCCATCTTGACTCCTCCTATATACCACATCTTCTTTATCCATTCATCTGTTGATGGACATCTAAGTTCTTTCCATAGTTTGGCTATTGTAGGCAATAAATCTATAAATCGGGTGCACATATCCCTTTGGATCACTACATTTCTATCTTTTAAATTATTTTTTATTTTTTTATTAACATATAATGTATTATTAGTCCCAGGGGTACAGGTCTCTGAATCGTCGGGCTTACACACTTCACAGCACTCATCATAGCACATATCCTTGGGTAAATACCCAGTAGTGTGGTTGCTGGGTCATAGGGAAGCTCTATTTCCAACTTTTTTTTTAAAGATTATTTATTTATTTATTTGTTAGAGAGAGAGAGAGAACACAGGCAGACAGAGAGGCAGGCAGAGGCAGAGGGAGAAGCAGGCTTCCTGCTGAGCAAGGAGCCCGATGTGGGACTCGATCCCAGGACGCTGGGATCATGACCTTAGCCGAAGGCAGCTGCTTAACCAACTGAGCCACCCAGACGTCCCTATTTTCAACTTTTTGAGAAACCTTATGCTGTTTTCCAGAATGGCTGCACCAGCTTGATTTCCAACAACAGTAAAGGAGGGTTCCCCTTTCTCCTCATCCTCTCCAACATCTGTCATTTCCTGACTTGTTAATTTTAGCCATTCTGAATGGTGTGAGGTAGTAACTCACTGTGGTTTTGATTTCTATTTCCCTGATGTGCAGTCATGTTGAGGACTTTTTCATGTGTGTGTTGGCCATTTGGATATCTTCCTTGCAGAAATGTCTGTTCATGCCATCTGCCCATTTCTTGATTGTATTATTTGTTCTTTGGATGTCGAGTTTGATAAATTCTTTATAGATTTGGGATATTAGCCATTTATCTGATATATCCTTTGCAAATATCCTCTCCCATTCTGTCAGTTGTCTTTTGGTTTTGTTGACTGTTTCCTTTGCTGTGCAAAAGTTTTTGACCTTGATGAATTCCCAATAGTTCATTTTTGCCTTTGCTTCCCTTGATTTTTGCAATGTTTCTAGGAAGAAGTTGCAGTGGCTGAGGTTGAAGAGGTGCCTGCCTGTGTTCTCCTCAAGGATTTTGATAGATTCCTGTCTCACATTGAGGTCTTTCATCCATTTTGAGTCTATTTTTGTGTGTGGTGTTAGGAAATAGTGTAGTTTCATTTTTCTGCATGTGACTGTCCAATTTTCCCAACACCATTTGTTGAAGAGACTGTCTTTTTTTCAACTGAACACTCTTTCCTGCTTTGTTGAAGATTAGTTGACCATAGAGTTGAAGGTCCATTACTGGGCTCTCTATTCTGTTCCATTGATCTCTGTGTCTGTTTTTGTGCCAGTACCATTCTGTCTTGATGATGACAGCTTTGTAAGAGAGCTTGAATTCTGGAATTGTCATGAAACCAACTTTGGTTTTCTTTTTCAACATTCCTCTAGCTATTCAGGCTCTCTTCTGATTCCATATAAATTTTATGATTATTTGTTCCATTTCTTTGAAAAAAATTGATATTTTGATAGGGATTAGATTAAATGTGTAGATTGCATTAGGTAGCATATATGTTTTCACAATATTTTTTCTTCCAATCCACGAGCATGGAATTTTTTCCATTTCTGTGTGTCTTCCTCAATTTCTTTCATGAGTACTTTATAGTTTTCTGGGTATAGATCCTTTGCCTCATTGATAGTTTTATTCCTAGGTATCTAATGGTTTTGGGTGCAGTTGTAAATGTGATCGACTCCTTTATTTCTCTTTCTTGCTCTTACTTTCTCTTCTTGCTGTTGGTGTATAGAAATGCAACTGATTTCTAGGCACTGATTTCTATATCCTGACAATGTGCTGAATTCCTGTATGAGTTCCAGCAGTTTTGGCATGCAGTCTTTTGGGTTTTCCACAGAAAGTATCATATCATCTGCAAAGAGTGAGAGTTTGACATTTTCTTTGTCAATTCAGATGCCTTTTCTTTCTTTTTATGGTCTGATTGCTGAGGCTAGGATTTCTAGGACTATGTTAAATAGCAGCAGTGATAGTGGACATTCTTGCCATGTTCCTAACCTTAGGGGCAAAGCTTTCAGTTTTTCCCTGTTGAAAATGATATTTGCTGTGCATTTTTCATAGATGGCTTTGATGATACAGAGGTATGTATCCTCTATGCCTATACTTTCAAGAGTTTTGATCAAGAAAGGATGCTGTACTTTGTCAAATGCTTTTTCAGTATCTATTGAGAGTATTGTGTGGTTCTTGTTCTTTGTTTTATTAATGTATTGTATCACATTGATTGATTTGTGGATGTTGAACCAACCTTGCAACCCAGGAATAAATACCACTTGGTCATAGTGAATAATCCTTTCCATGTATTGTTGGATACTATTGGCTAGTATTTTGGTAAGAATTTTCACATCTGTGTTCATCAAGGATATTGGTTTGTAATTCTCCTTTTTGATGGAGTCTTTGCTTTTGGGATCAAGGTCATGCTGGTTTCATAAAATGAGTTTGGAAGTTTTCCTTCTATTTCTATTTTTTGGAACAGTTTCAGGAGAATAGTTATAAATTCTTAAATGTTTGGTAGAATTCCCCTGGGGAGCCATCTGGCCTTGGGCTCTTGTTTGTCGGGAGATTTTGATGATTGCTTTAATGTCCTTACTGGTTATGGGTCTGTTCAGGTTTTCTATTTCTTCCTGGTTCAGTTTGGGTAGTTTATACATCGCTAGGAATGCATCCATTTCTTCCAGATTGTCAAATGTGCTGGCATATAGTTGCTCATAATATGTTCTTATACTTGTTCATATTTCTTTGGTGTTTGTTGTGATATCTCCTCTTTCATTCATGATTTTATTGATTTGGGTCTTTTCTCTTTTCTTTTTGATAAGTCTGGCCAGGGGTTTCTCAATCTTATTAATTCTTTCAAAGAACCAGCTCCTAGTTTCGTGGATTTTTTCTACTATTCTTTTGGTTTCTATTTCATTGATTTCTGCTCTGATCTTTATGATTTCTCTTCTGCTGGGTTTAGGCTTTCTTTGCTGTTCTTTTTCTCCAGCTCCTTCAGGTGTAGGGTTAGGTTGTGTACTTGACACATTTCTTATTTCTTGATAAAGGCTTGTATCGCTATATACTTTCCTCTCGGGACCGCCTTTGCTGTGCCCTCCAAATTTTGAACAGTTGTGCTTTCATTTTCCTTTGTCTCCATGACTTTTTTCAATTCTTCTTTAATTTCCTGGTTGACCCATTCCTTCTTTAGTAGGATGCTCTTTAGCCTCCATGTATTTGAGTTCTTTCCAACATTCCTCTTGTGATTGAGTTCTAGCTTCAGAGCATTGTGGTCTGGAAATATGCAGGCAATGATCCCAATCTTTTGGTACTGGTTGAGACCCTATTTGTTATCCAGGATGTGATCTGTTCTGGAAAATGTTCCATGTGCACTGAAGAAGAATGTGTATTCTGTTGCTTTGGGATGGAATGTTCTGAATATATCTGTGAGGTCCATCTGGTCCAGTGTGTCATTTAAAGCCTTTATTTCCTTGTTGATCTTTTGCTTGGATGATCTGTCCATTTCAGTGAGTGGGGTGTTAAAGTCCCCTACTATTACTGTATTATTGTCAAAGTGTTTCTTTGATTTTGTTATTAATTGGTTTATATAGTTGGTAGCTTCCATGGTAGGGGCATAGATATTTAAAATTTTTACATCTTCTTGTTGGAGAGACCCTTTAAGTATGATATTGTGTCCTTCCTCACCTTTATTAGAGTCTTTGGCCTAAAATCTAATTGATCTGATATAAGGATTGCCACCCCGACTTTCTTTTGATGTCCATTAGCATGGTAAATTGTTCCCCACCCCCTCACTTTAAATCTGGAGGTGCCTTTGGGTCTCAAATAAGTTTCTGTAAATAGCATATTGATGGGTCTTGCTTTTTTATCCATTCTGATACCCTGTGTCTTTTAATTGGAGCATTTAGCCCACTGACATTCAGGGGAATTATTGAAAGATATGTATTGCGTGCCATTGTATTGCCTGTAAAGTGACTGTTACTGTATATTGTCTCTGTTCCTTTCTGATCTATGACTTTTAGGCTCTCTCTTTGCCTAGAGGACCCCTTTCAATATTTCCTATAGGATGGGTTTGGTGTTGGCAAATTCTTTTAGCTTTTGTTTGTCCTGGAAGCTTTTGATCTCTCCTTCTATTTTCAATGACCGCCTAGCTGGATATAGTATTCTTGGCTGCATATTTTTCTCCTTCAATGCTCTGAATATATCCTGCCAGTCCTTTCTGACCTGCCAAGTTTCTGTGGATAAGTCTGCTGCCAATCTAAAATTTTACCATTGTATGTTACAGACTTCTTGTCCCGAGCTGCTTTCAGGATTTTCTCTTTGTCACTATGACTTGTATGTTTTACTATTAGATGACAGGGTGTGGACCTATTTTTATTGATTTTGAGGGGTATTCACTGGGCCTCCTGGATTTTGATGCTTGTTCCCTTTGCCATATTAGGGAAATTCTCTACTATAATTTGCTCCAGTATACCTTCTGCCCCCCTCTCTCTTTCTTCTTCTTCTGGGATCCCAATTATTCTAATATTGTTTTATCTTATGGTATCAGTTATCTCTTGAATTCTCCCCTCGTGGTCCAGTAGTTGTTTGTCTCTCTTTTGCTCAGCTTCTGGATTCTCTATCATTTGTTCTTCTATATCACTAATTCTCTCTTGCCTCATTTTTCCTAATAGTAGGAGCCTACATTTTTAAATTGCACCTCATTAGTAGCTTTTTTTTTTTATATCAACCTGGTTAGATTTTAGTTCTTTCATTTCTCCAGAAAGAGATTCTCTAACATCTTCCCTGCCCTTTTCAAGCCCTGCTAGCACCTTGGTAATTGTCATTCTGAACTCTAGTTCTGACATATTACCAATATCCATATTGATTAGGTCCCTAGCCACTGGTACTGCCTTTTGTTCTTTGTGTGTGTGTGTGTTTTGAGTTTTTCTGCCTTGTCACTTTATCCAGATAAGAATATATAAACAAGAGAATAAAATACTAAGTGGGTAGGAAAGACCCCAGAAAAATATATATACTAACCAACTCAGAAGAGACCCAAAACCAGGGAGAGAAGAAAGGAGTGGGGGGAAATGTGTGTGTGTGTGTGTGTGTGTTTGTGTGTATGTATGTGTGTGTGTGTATTTATACATATATATACATATATATATATGTTAGACTGGTGCATAGAACAGAGCCACCCATATGATTTTGGGTGTTATCTGGTCTGTTAGAAGAAACTACTTCCCAAAGTTTTAAAGAAAGAAAAACTTATATATATATACAAAAATAAGGGTAAACATGAGGAAGGGAAGGAATATGACTGTAAAGATGAAAATTTTAAGAAGATTTTAAGAATTGATAAGATAAATCAGTTGGAAAAAGAAAAAAAATGAGGAGAGAATGTGACTAGGCTGAAGTCTAGAACAAAGCCATGTGCTAGATTTAGGGTATATTTTGATCTATTAGATGGAACTGTATCCCTAATTTTTAAAGAAAAAAAACCTATATGTCTAAAAAAATAAGTTTAAATACCATGGAGAGATAAAATATGACTATAACAATGAAAATTTTAAAAGATTTTTTAGAAAAGTTATTGTTAAGATAAAATAGTTTTAAAACACTAAAAAAGGACAGAGGGGGGATGCCTGGGTGGCTCAGTTGGTTAAGTAGCTGCCTTCGGCTCAGGTCATGATCCCAGTGTCCTGGGATCGAGTCCCACATGGGGCTCCTTGCTCGGCGGGAAGCCTGCTTCTCCCTCTGCCTCCGCCTGCCTCTCTGTCTGCCTGTGCTCTCTCTCTCTCTCTAACTAATAAATAAATAAAATCTTAAAAAAATTAAAAAATAAAAAAAACTTAAAAAAATAAAAATAAAAAAGGACAGAGGGAAAGTTTAAAAAATAGAATAAGAAAAAAATGAAATTAAAATAGTTTAACTTTGCAATACTAAAGGATCATGTGAAAAAGGCCATGAATTCTATGCGTTGCTTTCCCTAGCTCTGGAATTTCGCAGTTCTCGTTGAATAGTGAACTTGGTCTTGGCTAGATGTTCTTGCTGATCTTCTGGGGGAGGGGCCTGTTACTGTGATTATCAAATGTCTTTTCCTGAGGCAGAATTGCACTGCCCTTGCCAGGGGCTGGGCTAAGTAATCTGCTCCGGTTCCCTGTCTGTAGCTTTTGTTCCCTGAATGCTTTCCATAGAGCTCTGGAGGACAGGAATTAAGATGGCGGCCTCCCAATCTCTGGCCCCGGAGGAGCTAAGAGCTTGGGACTCCACTCTTCAGTGAGCCCTCAAGGAAAAGCAATCAATCCTCCCCTGTTTCCCTGGCCTCCAGCCGCACTCGAAGCTCACCCATTCTGTGACTGAGCATTTCTGTCTCTGGCACATAGCCCCGTTTGGAGTCTCCAAACCCAGAATATTCCTGCCACATGCTCCCATGCCACTCTTCCCAGAGGAGGAAGGTGAGCCTCCCTGGATCTGCCACTTGTGGGGTCCATGCTCAAAGAGCAGTGGTCTAACTGTGCTGCAGATCACAGTTCTTAAACTGTAAACCTTAGTAACCCAGAGCTGAGAGCTCAATCCTTGGCTCCGTCTCTGTAGCCGGCTTCACTGCTCCGATACCTGGGAGATCTGCCACACACAGACACCCACAGTCTTTCTGTGACCCCACAGATTCTGAGACTTCACTGTCCCCACAAGGGCTCCACCCCTGCTTAGTCTCTGGAGTGACATCCCTCAGTGGAGCAGACTTCTAAATGTTCTAATTAGTGCTCCATTGCTTTGCCACTTGCCGGGAGCCGAACCCTCCCCGCATGGTCTCTCTTCCGGTCACTTCAGATTCAGTTCTCCCCTAGTCCTACCTTCCAGAAAGTGGTCAATTTTCTGTTCATAGAATTGCTGCTCTTCTTCTCTTATCTCCTGTTGAGTTTGTAGGTGTTCAGAATGGTTTGATAGCTGTCTAGCTGAACTCCTGGGACCTGATGATACTTCAGTCCGCTACTCTTCCTCCATCTTGCTTCCCAGGCTTCTGTATCCCTTCTTAAGACAGAGTAAACCTCGTGTCCGGTGAGCCTACCACATGTCTTGTGAATTTTGGTGACAAGCTGAATCTGAAAGCCATTCCAGTAGTTTCAAAATATCTGGACTTGGTTTGTTATTGACATTTATCTATTGGGTAATTTTAGGCAAGGAACTGAACCTCACTGAGCCTCAGGTTCCTCTCCTGAAGAATGGAGACAAAATCACACACTTATAGAGTTGTGACTCATTAAATGAGATAATACATGCCAAGTGCCTAGAACAGTGCCTGGACCCAAACTGAATGATGATTAGGTAAAATGCCCAGGATAATGCCCTATGCTGGGTCTAGGCAAGGGGAATTTCCATAGGCTTCTCTCCTGCCCATCAGGGAATATCCCCACTGGAGCATTCTCTGGGTCAGGAACTAAATATCCAGGTAGTTAAAAAGTTGGCCCTTGGCCCATATTTAGCTCTCCCTAGACTCTTACTCGGGTGTCTTAATCTGCAAACAGAGCACATCATGAGGCCTGAGAATGTCTAATTTGGGTCTAATTCCCTTCCCTATTATTCAGCAAAATGTCATAAATACTGTCATGATTTATGGTTAAATGTAGGACACATGTTAGAGAGCTGAAGAGACCAAATCTGGATGGGTATGATGATGTCATGTGGTGATAGCTAGGCTGAGTGTGGATTCTCTCCTTTGTGTGGTGGGGGGCCATGGGAGTGTAGTCATGGGGAAAATCTGAGTTCTTCCTTTGTACTAAAAAAACCCCTGCTAAATCCTCACCATGACCCTCTGAGTTTAGAATCTGTGTGCCAGATGGACTGAGGGACAGAACGATTGCAGTGTATTGAAACTTGATACAGGTCAATTCAGGGAGCACAGTGAAAATGGAATTGACAAGCTTAAGCACGAATTTGTCATATTTGTCAATGTTACTGGTCAACCAAGCACCTCCTTAGTTCAGTAAAATGTTCAGCCAAATCAATCTAATCCCTTAAGTCCCAACAGCCAAAGTAGTCAGGCTGGTACAGGAAGAGACTTATCAGGTTTAAAGGGGTTGGCATGAATCCTTTGTAGCTGGGTGGTGATGTCCCCAGAGAGGACATGCTAAGAGGCACCTGTGGCTGGAACTTTGCCCAGTATAATGCATGAAGTAGCTGACTTGGGGCACTTTTCTCCTAGCTAGTGGCTGTGTTCTCCTGACTACATCCAGCTTTCCCTTGCTTTTCCGTGAAAACCTCCTCTGGGACCATTCTGAGACCTCTGGTTGGCCATTGGCTGTGTTATTTCTTTCTTTTTTTTTTTTTTAAGATTTTTATTTATTTCTTTGTCAGAGAGAGAGGGAGAGAGAGCAAACGAGCACAGGCAGACAGAGAGGCAGGCAGAGGCAGAGGGAGAAGCAGGCTCCCTGCCGAGCGAGGAGCCCGATGTGGGACTCGATCCCAGGACGCTGGGATCATGACCTGAGCCGAAGGCAGCCGCTTAACCAACTGAGCCACCCAGGCGTCCCAGCTGTGTTATTTCTTAATCATGATTCCATCTGTATGTGCCACCACCATTCTCCCACTTGAGTTAGAATCCAGTGTCATCTGAGCAGCCTTCCCAATCTCCTCCAGTCAGTCACCAAGCTTGCCGGAATGAAATCCCCCAAGACTTCCCACATCTTTGCTATCCCAGCAGGCCACCACCGTCCAGAGTGCCCCTGAGTTCACACAACATCTCCAGTGGTGTCTTGCCTGGTGTCCTGCCCTGGTCTTGCCTCTCCATCCTGTTCTCCATGATGCGGCCAGAAGGCTCTTTTGAAGATTCAAATCTGATAACGCTATTCTGTAGCTTTCAGACCCAAACCCTATATCCTGGCATTTGGTGCTTGCCGCAACCTGGCCTCTCCCCCAGCAACCTGTTCTTTTGGCTGCTGGTCCTTCCTCACCCCAGCCATACCACACCTCCATCCAAAGGCTTTTCTGGGGAATGGAGTCCTCAGCCTGACACCGCAAATCCCTAGTACGTGGCCCCATTTCTCCTGCCTCCCATTCCCTCGTGCAGGCCCCATCAACACATGGGGCTGAGACGTAAGGGCCCTATTTCCCTGGGAGGTACCTCAAGGGCCATAACTGCTGTTCCCACCAAGATTGATGAACTTTGCAATGATGAGGTTTCTGGGGGCATCTACTGACATATAAATCAAAATCCAATTTATGTGAAGGAATATCCCAGCTGGTTTTCGTGGCAGAATTATGAAACAGTTTCTGCCTGTGCGCAGCCTCTCATATGATGTAAAATGATTTTACCCTCCACAAAGGAAACTCAGCTCTTGAACTTCTTCAGGCATTTTCCTCAGGTGACCCTGGCACTGGGTTCAGTTTGAACATTTCCAGTAGTTATGGCATTCTGAGGTTGCCAACTTATACCCTGGTCTAACTGAGGAGGGGAAGGGAAGTGCAATTTATTTAGTGCCTACTGTGTACCAAGCACATCCCTACAATATCCTATTTTTAAGCCTCCTGATGGTCGTCAGGGTATTTGACATCATATCGATGGCCTTACTCTCCACCGTGGGACTGTCCTTCCATTCCCTTCCTGAGTTTGTCAGTTAAGTATCCTGTATAATAAATTACCATACACTTCGCACCTCACAGCAACTCACATTTATTTCCTCACCTTTTCTCTGGGTCAGGAGTCTGGACGCAACTTAACTGAGTCCTTCGCTCAGGGTGTTACAAGGTTGCAGTTAACAGTGTTGGCCAGAGCTGTGGTCTCATCCGGGGCACAACCGGGGAAGGATCTGCTTCTGAGCTCATTTGGTTGTTGACAGTGGCCCTTCCCTCATGGGTTGTAGGATCAAGGACCTCAGTTTCTGGTTGTCTTTTGGCTGGAGACCACCTTCACTTCTTTGACACATGGGCCTCCCAAACACAGCCACTTACTTCTTCCAAGCCAGCAAGAGAGAGTCTTAAGCAAGATAGATGTTACAGTCTTTTTTTTTTTTTTAAAGATTTTATTTATTTATTTGACAGACAGAGATCATAAGTAGGTGGAGAGGCAGGCAGAGAGAGAGAGGAGGAAGCAGGCTTCCTGCTGAGCAGAGAGCCCGATGCGGGGCTCGATCCCAGGACCCTGGGATCATGACCTGAGCCGAAGGCAGAGGCTTTAGCCCACTGAGCCACCCAGGCGCCCCTAGATGTTACAGTCTTATGTAGCTTACATAAGTGACCATTCTGTTCTCTCTTTTTTTAAAGATTTTATTTATTTATTTGTCAGAGACAGAAAGCACAAGCAGGGGGAGAGGCAGATAGAAGGAGCAGTCTCCCCACCGAGCAAGGAGCCCAATGCAGAACTCGATCCCAGGACCCTGGGATCATGACCTAAGCTGAAGCCAAACACTCAACTGACTGAGCCACCCAGGCATCCCCATTCTGCTACCTTCGTGGCAGTGATTCATTAGAAGCGAGACATGGGTCCTGCCCACACTTAAGGAAAGGGGGCCACACAAAGCATGAGTTTTGGGAGATGGGGTTCCTGGGGGCCACCTCAAAGCCTCTCTGCTCATGAAGGGTTGAGATGCTCAAGATCACTCAGCTAGTTGTTTATGGAGTTGGGATCTTACTTCAGAGGCCACACTCTGGCTATCATGCTGTCCCATCGACTCCACAGTCTGTGAAATCCAAAGCAAAGCTTTTTCCTGGGAGATTTAACTTGATGGTTGAATCTGGGTCATTTGCTCCTCTCTGGAGCTGCTGTGGGTCATTAGTACCCGAATCATTAAAACTGGAATAGAAGGAAGCAATTCTTCAAAGGTCAACTAAGGTACTGGTGCCTAAAATGGGGAGGTGGTCTTAGTGTGTCCACTCCCACTGGACACAGGCCTCCACAGGCTGTTGTCTGACAGAGAACACGTTTTCTCAGATGGAGCCCACGTGATCCACTGCAGCCTTTGGGGGAAACTCACGTGGTTGCTCAGGGGTAGATGTCACCTCAGGTCTCTGTGTGGTCACCTTTCACTAAAGAGGGCTTCACCATATGCCTTATTGAATAGACTATTGCCACTGTGCCTTTATTTTTCCACCAACACAGCCTCCAATCTGATGTTGGGAGCTCTTCCAATGCAGTTCTGAACCAGACTTGTATTAACTCCTACATGGCTGTCATATGCAGTTGTGCAGGTTGTGCGCTGCATAGGGATACCTGGCTAAGAGGGTGAGGGGATCACATATAAAGTCCACATACTGAGCTCTCTTTTCCAAAGGCAGTGAACACAGTCATTATCCCTTCCCCTTTTGGTAACAACGATCCAGTATTATTTTGTTCCTTTACTCTTCAGCTTTTACACCACTCATTAAAGCCAGGGAAGATTTGTTTCTGCCTGAAGGAAGAGGCACCTTTTTCCAATTCACACACAGAGACCCATTTAGGCTTGCAGTAGCCTTGAGGACTATTTTCAGGATTGAGAACCTTCTCAACTGGGGTCATGGCATAATCTGCCCAAGTTGACTTTGACACCAACCAGCTCACACTATTACTTTTTTTTTTTTAAGATTTTATTTATTTATTTATTTATTTGTGAGTGTGTGTGTGTGTGTGTAAGGAGGGGCAGAGGGAAAGAGAGAATCCTAAGTGGGCTCCATGCTGAGTGCAGAGTGGGACTTGGGGCTCAACCCCACCACCCCAAGATCATGACCTGAGCTGAAATCAAGAGTCGGATGCTCAACCGGCTGAGCTACCCAGGCGCCCCCCCATCACAGTTTTTTTTTTTTTAATCTTTATTTATTTGTCAGATAGAAAGCGCAGGAGCGAGCACAGGCAGACAGAGAGGCAGGCAGAGGCAGAGGGAGAAGCAGGCTCATTGCTGAGCAAGGAGCCCGATGTGGGACTCGATCCCAGGACGCTGGGATCATGACCTGAGCCGAAGGCAGCCGCTTAACCAACTGAGCCACCCAGGCGTCCCCCCATCACAGTTTTTAAAACCAACTGCAACGGCTGCCCAGTTATGGTGGAAATTCCACTTTCAGCTCACTGCCCCTAAACTCCCAAGTCCATATGTGGCATCATTTGCTAAAGAATGAACAGCTTCAGCTGTCATGTGCCTTTAAATAAACCTTAAAATCGACAGCCAGGGCTGGGCTCGGTGCTGATTTTCAGTCATAAAGGCTGTGCTAGGGGAGTGAGTATTGAAAACCCACATTAAAAACTATGCAATCAACACCAGCTGTGGTGCAATTAAACTCAACTGATCACAGGTGTTCATACAGATTCCACACACACAGGCTTCCTTTAAAATGCGGGGTTTGGAAAACACAACAAGATGAGGTCTGTGGACCATTCATACCAGAATCTCCTGAAATCCTTCTTGAAAAGGTATACTATCCTCTTATAGTATATCTCTTATATCTTGAAAAGGTATACTCTCTATCCTCCCCCTAGACCCATGAATCCAAGCCTCTGGGGAGCGGGAGCCCAAGAATCTGACTTCAAGCAAGACTTCAAGGCTGTTTCCATGTATAGTGCCACTGAAGACCACTCCTAGGCAGGACAGGCAGCATTCTAAGGGCTCCTGGAAACTGAGATGCTCCTCTGGTAAAGTGTCTCTATAGATAGATAGATAGACAGACAGACACATTTTGTTTAAACAAAGTCCGGGTGATTCTCATGTGCAACTGCTTGTGACCCATGACGAATGTGGAGGTGGGCTTCAATCTGTTCTGGTCACAAGCCAATCTACCAAATGAGCTTCTCCAGGGCCGATACCATGTCGGATTCATGTTGTTCCTCCGATGTTCACTAAATGTTGAAATTTAGTAGCTTAAGTAACGAAATGGCAGCCAGTGCTAGATCAAAGATGTGTACAAACTCTCCATCATGTCTCCCTGGACAGGTGGCCTCTCCTCCTCCTCCCCTTGAGTCCGGACAGTCCTGGGACTTGCTTGACTCATAGAATATGGGGAGAGGGACGCTGTGTGGTTTCTGAGGCCAGGCCATGAGAAGCTCATAGGTTCTGTCTCACTCTCTTGGCATGCTTACTCTTAGACAAATACAGCTTCCAGCACCTTCTCCAACTACCTTGGACTGTCCAGCTTACCTGAGCCTGCCCATGAGTGCAGCCTCCCCCTCCCCAGTGACCAGCTGACACCACGTGAAGCAGAGGAACTGCCCAGTTAACCCATAGGATAGTGAGAGATAATATAGCGTTTTAAGCCACTATATTTGGGAGTGATTATTTCACATCACTAGACCACAAACAGACCACCAGGATGTTGGTATTCTGAAATCTTTAGATGGTGAGAGAGTTTCTTGCAGTCATTGGTTGAGAGCTGCCCTTGGAGGGAGGTGAGGAGGTATTTATTGCCTGGTACTTCCTGTCCTGCAATGAGACAGAGCAGGCTCCATGGGCAGAGGGACACCTGACACAAAGAAACCGATCAGTGTGTGGTTGGAAATCAGCCAGCCAACTAGGTGCATAGAAATGGCAGGTGGTGAGGGGGTCGGGGCTGCACGGGGCACCCCAGCATCTACTCTCCTGTTTCAGAAAGCAGCTACTCAGTTCTGGATAATTGTAGTCACAGAAGAATATGGCTATGGAGTTATCAGTTTATGGCTTCCCAAGAAAAACCAGAAGGCTGGAGCTTTATGTAGAATTTCATGATTTTTTAAAGTTGGCAAGTAACTCAGATTTTAAAAAACAAATTCTGGGGGCGCCTAGGTGGCTCATTTGGCTAAGCGTCTGCCTTCAGCTCAGGTCATGGGATTTGGGATCAGGCTCCTTGCACAGTGGGGAGTCTGCTTCTCCATTTACCCCTCCCCCTCCTTGTGCTCTCTTGCTCTCCCTCAAATAAATAAATAAAACTAAAAAAAAAAAATTCTGTGAAGCCAAATCATTCAGGCCAAACAAAAACATGTTTGTAAGCAGATATTGTCTTGATCAGCACAAGACAGAGCAGAGAGGGCACTGAGCTCCATGTAATGTTTCTTAGAATGAGAAGATGTGGCAAGACAGCAGGAGGTGGGTCATGAACTTGACCCTAAGTGGCAGATTTACATGGGGGTGGCTTTCAGGAAAGGGAAGTCACACAGGTGAAGGCCCAGGAGCTGACAGCTTGTAGGATGTTGGGGAAGTGACTAGTTTTATAGTAAAGCCGAGTTAATATGAGGGAAAACAACACTAACCTTCCACTAGAAACAAATAGAGAATGATGCTCGTTGGCCACATTAAGTGCATATATAATTTTCACTTCTTCACTCATGGTAACAAATGTGCCCTGAAGATTCTGAGCTCAGGAAGCAGGGGGAAAAAAAGCACAAAACCTATGTTTATTGACCAGGATCCTGTTTACTCTTGCATGGATGAGGCTAATCATTTAAATGTAATGCTTTATCTTGATTTGTATCTGTAAGTAAGCAAAATATGTTACAAGGATGCCATTGTTTTGAATTTCCCATCTCCTCCCTTTCATAGCAGGGAACCAAGTAAAGACTGTCTAGCCTATACTCAAGCAAAATGATTTCCCTTAACCTAGTCCACTGGCTGAGTAACCTTAGGCAAGTTAATTAACCTCTCTGTGCTTCTACATATTCGCCTGAAAAGGGGAGATGGTGATAGACCCTACTTTATCGCAGGGCTGAGAGAAGTTAAGTGAGAAAAGACTTACAAAGTCTTTAGCACAAGGTTCATGCCCTTAATACACAAGAACACTTACACATCTCACCCTTGAGGACTGAAGTCGATCGAGAACCGGCAATTCATGGATTTGCTCCATGTATGTGTCTGATTCAGATGTTAGTTACTGCTCCTCTTTACTTGTGATCCACCACCCAAAAGATCGTGTCACTTATAAGTGGTGAACTGGTTTTTCCAGTTCACTCTATAAGCTTGCCCTCAAATCAGATTCATTCTCAGAGGGGCTGCTCAACTCACTCAACCAGTCACTTACTCTCAGTCAGGTCTACACTAGGCACAGAAATGAAAGAACTAGCCCCCTGCCTCACAGAACTCATAGTCTAGTGGTGGGGATGAAGGGAGAGATAAAAAGGGCATTGACACCTCAGTGAGATCCTAGAAATACACAGGAAGCTGAAGGGCCTCAGAGGAGATGCTTTCCATCCTGCCCAGCCTGGGGATCAGGGAAGGAAAATGACATCTCAAGTAAGTCCTGGAAAGAAGAGAGGAAGCCACGGGAAAATGGAACAGGGAACGAGAAGACTGTCTCAGCTCAAAAATATCCCAGGCCTGGAGAACTACAAAAGTTCAGCATTGCAGGAAAAGCATGTGTTTTGGTGACAAAACAAGGAGAAGGGAGGGAGGAAAGCCAACAGGGGCACACACAAAGAAACACTGTTGGGGTGATGGGGAGCCATTGAAGCCTAGAAGGGGAAGGTGATCAGAGTGGCGTTTTGTAAAGATCACACTTACTGCTCGGCAGAGAATGAGTTGAAGGTTTTAAGATTAGTTAAGAGACTAATTTAAGAGGCTGCTATGGCCACTTGAGTCTAAATGAAGATGGTGGCAAGATGGAAATAGATCAAGATATATTTACGAGACATTGGCAACAGGACATGGAGGCTCAGTGGAGAACAGGAGGTGAGATGTCAGGACTGACTCCAGGTTTAGGAACCAGGTAGATGGTGGAGCCATCTTGCAGGGCTGGGAGTGTGTAGGGTAGAGATGTTTAACTATTAGTTGGCTCTTCTTAACCAGGCCACACACCTCTTTAGAATAAATTCAAGAAGCTCTGTTGGTCTTGCTGACCAGTCTTACCGAAGCTTGAATCAGGGTAATAATTATTCCAGAGAAGCAAGTTGCGTACATTCTCATAAGAGCATCCTCTAAAGGTGCCCTGCATAGTCTTCAAATTCAACCCAACAAGATTCATTCATCACCACCTGCCCTGTGTCTCTTGTGGTGCCCATTTAGTTCCTTCCCTTATAGGACTTACATTCTATCTCAGAGCTCTAGTATCTTCTAAAGTGCTAAATCCTCGTGTCCTGGGGAGCCTGGGTGGCTCAGTGGGTTAAGCCTCTGTCTTCAGTTCAGGTCATGATCCCAGGGTCTGTCAAATAAGTAAATAAAAATCTTTTAAAATCAATCAATCAATCAATCAATCAATCCTCTTGTCCTCTACCAGTGCTGGAACAAGATCAGGAGTGTACCCATTAGCTCTTGCTGTATTTTTAAAAATGTCTTCAAAACCCAGCAGCTTAAAATTGCAACCATTTATTTAGCTTGAAATTCTGCCACTGGCAACTTGGGCTGGGCTTAGCTGGGTGGTCCTTCTCATCTCAGCTAAACACATTCTTACATCTGTGTTCAGACCCACGTTAGGTAGACAGCTTTACTGGCCCTGGCTGGTTGCAAACTTGAGGCCTCAACGGGGATTACTACTCTGGACTGAGTCTGACTCCCCTGGCTAGCTCGTGCTGTTCATGGGACAGCCAGGAAGGTTCTCCAGGGACAATGGAAGTGGGTACCGTTTCTTGAGGTTCAGGTTTGGAATTGGCATAATAGCACTTCTGCCGGTGTTCTATTGGCCAAAGCAAGTCATGAGGTCAAGGCAGGTTCAGGAAGTGGAGGATAGGCCCCGCCCCTTGGTGGGAGCTGTCACAGAGTCTTGTTGCAAAGGGCCTGGGCAGGGTTGAGACGAAGATTTGAGGCGATTCGGTACCCTACTCCAAGGACTCAAGAACTTCTAATTCTTCTGGGGTGTAAAAGTAACCACAAGAGAGAGCTCTAATCAGCAGATGATAGCAATAGTCAAATTTCTTATCTCTCCCACCCAAACAGGAGACTTATGGAGACCTGCCCTTTTCCAAGAGGGGATTCACACTGTCCCTTCTGGCTGCTTGGGTCAGTCCACTTTTTTTCATTTTAATTTTCTGATTGTGCCCGTTCTGTTCTTTTCATCCCCCAGGACAACAGCCTGGGATTCTCTGCACAGATGTCACAGAGATGAAATGTCAGCAGAGTTCACTGTGACCCTGGAGCCCAGCGCTCCCCTCCTCACTGTCCACCTCCTCCTCGCGGTTGCCTTTGGCAGGGCTGGTCTGCACTATTAATAAACCTTCCCCTCAGCATTTTCTCTTGAGGAAATAGTATCAGATAGTCTTCCTCTATCTCCCTAGCCCTACTCTTGCCTGGCTGGGGAGAAGGTCTCCCGACATGAAGATAAGAAATCCCAGACACCGCTGCCATGTAGGGGAAGCTCGAGGTTCCATTTTCCTTGTGAAAGGTCAAATTGATTCTTTTTGCAGTGTTGGGAAAGGAAAGGGCCAACATAATGTGCTTTCTAAATGCCAATGATCTTGACGTCCCTGATAAGGAGAAGTCAGTGAAGGAAGAGAATGGCTCAGGAGGAGAGCTGACTTCTAAGTGCCAGTGGGAGATGTGAAGCATTTTTAATCACTCATGTTAAAGGCTGTGTTTAATTCAATCCTGGGTTAGGTTAATGCAATTATTGAGGCTTAAGGAAAATTCCTGCCTTGTCGCATTGAATAGAAGGAATAGTAATAGTTTCCCTCAAGAGGCTTGGGAGCCAAGACAGACCAGTCACAAACTAACCCTACCACCTTTTCATTAATTACTCTTTTATTCTTTCTTTGCATGGGTCTTGAGTAGCCACTATGTGCCCGAACTGTGCTGGGCATAAGGGATGCAGGAAAGGTCAACAACTTTCTGCTCTTAAGGAACTCATGGCTTAATTGGAGAGCATGACAAATTCCCAGATGACAGCTACAAAGACTGATGGGTGCTACCTCGGGATGTGCAGGATGTTACAGAAGCATCTCCTTGGGAGGATCTAAGGGACATCATTCCTTGAAGTTTCTCCCTCAAGCAGTAGAGGCTCCTGGAAGTTGTGAGTCAGGCCTGGCATATTCACCACTATATCCTTGGTGCCTGGCCCTTAGCAGGGTTCATTCCTCTTTGTTGGTCGACTTAGCAGTGTGAATCTAACACTCTTTCCCTGTGGGGCTATCAGTCCTTCCCCAGATAGCCCATGGATTCTTAGACCTGCGTGCCTTGGCAAATACCTTCTGGAATCTTATTCTCATCCTTAAGCACCTGGAAAACGCCTCTGTACCTTTCAAGACCCAGACCAAATGCCTTCTCTTCTGCAAAGTTTTTTTTTTTTTCTGATCTACTGAATAAGACCTATCCTCTCTACATCATGACTCTAAGCACCTTGTTTGTATGTCCAGTTTGGTCCTTATCTCAAAGGACTATTTTATTGTACTCATTTATCTTTTATATGTATCTGTTTCCTTCACCGGGTCAGGGGCTTCTCTGTAGCAGGGTGTGGATGTTAAAATCCTTTCTATCTTCTGTGTGCAGCACACAAAAGCAGATCAACAAATGTCCACTGTCTGGATAAGAGACTGTGTGTTATAACTGGGGCCACAGTTCAGTGGACACCATCAAGATAGTTGTATTTTCTAATTCATGGGGATGACAGGATAGATTATGAGACCCAGTCTTCATAGGGCACCATTCTCTTCTCCTCTCTGCTGTGGGGACGGCATCACCTGCCTTAACAAACCTTAGGGAGACAGGGCAGGCCAGAGTGCATGCCTTGGTGCCATGGCCCACATCGAGGAACATTTGAAATATTGCTCTCTGAAGACAGTGGGGGGATCCTTGACCCAAACACATCAGATCTCCATGCCTTAGCTGGGCACAGTGGTAGATGTGTACTTTATGGGTATAGTTCTCACAATGCCCATTAGAAAAACCTATGAACCCTACAAAACCCTACAAAATATTTCCAGAATCCTACCACTTCATACCACCTCTGCTGATACTATCCTGTTCCACCTCTTCTTACCTAGAGGTCTATAATAACCCCATAAATGATTCTCTGCCTATATTCATGCTCCAGCATCCACCTCTCTCCCTTTCAGTCTAATTTAGACCCAGAAGTCAGGATGATCTTATGAACATGTAATTCAAGTCACATCCCTCTTCTGTCAAAACCTTCCTATGCTTACCATCTCACTCAAAGGAAAAAGCAAAGTCTTTATGACAGCTCTCAAGGCCCTATAGGATTGACCTTCTCCTCACCTCCTGACTCATCTCTGACCTTCTCTTCCCTCCTTCACCCTGTTCTAACCACATGGCCTTTGTGCTCTTCTTGCATTATGCCAAACATGTTCCTGCCTCGGGGCCTTTGCACTTACTATTCCCTCTGCAAGGATAAATCTTCCCTAGATCTTCACATGTCTCATTTCTTCATCTCCTCAGGTCTTTACTCAAATGTCGTCTTCTCAAAAAAGCCTTCCCCAGTCACCCTATGTAAAATAGCATACACCACAGCCCTAGGAATTTCCCATCCTTTCATCCTGCCTGATTTTTCTCCATAACATTTATCACCACAGACATATATTTTTAAATGTGTTCTTGTCTGTCTCCTCCTGCTAAGTGTCATGTTTGTAAGAAAACATCTTGGGCTATGTCTGTCCACTCTTGTCCACTTGGAATGCAGCAGGCACTCAGCATTTGGTAAATGAATAAATGCCTGGACTCTCAAACAGCTCTGTGAAGGAGATAGTTGGAGTTATTTTCTCATTTCGTAGATCAGACAGTGGAATCCCTGAGCAGGGAGAGGTGTGTTAGGCTACTGGGCTGCCAGGATTCTAGAAAACAGTCCTTTCAGATGGCTGAGGCAAACAGAGGAATTTACAGGGAGGCACTGCACCCCTTATAGAGGCCAGGGCCTCCAGAAGGACTGGAAGAAGGAAATGGAAGCTATCAGGACCTGCAGGGTAGAGCTGTCATTAGGATGTGTAGGTCCCAGGGAAAATGTTTTCTGCAGATCTCTTGACTATATAAACACTATGAATCCATCCAAATCAGCATGTTGGCAAATAAATAAATAAAAATAAATAAATCAGTATGTTGGCATTTTTTTGTGGACCTTTTACACACAGTGCCATTAAAGAAATATCATACTAGCTAGTGTGAACCATTAGCTCATGAGGATCCAGGGCTATGGACAACCACAATCTTTGGGGCATGTGGTTAACCCCATACATGTGATAAAGGATCCTTGCAGGGGAAGAGCAGAGACTGGAGCTTCTATGGGCACTGGTCTGAGTTTGAGGTGCCCTGTCTGGATGCTACAGCCAGACCCAGCAGGTCCAGGCTCTAGAGAGGGGCCTTAGAAGGTTTCAATGAAAACATGAAGGCATTCCAAATGGCAAGTTCTCTTGAGTTGTGAGGCCCTGCTTATCTGAGTCTGAGGGAATTCTCTCCATTTCCCTGTCTCTATCTTGGCCACATGATTCCTGGGCCCAGCTTTGGCCTCTATCTCATTGTTCTCTCTCATTTGGTCTGCAGATTGGCTTCCCAGAAGAAGACATCCCTTCCCTCCACTGCAGCACAGCTGCCACCTCATACCATTGTCAATGTACAGCACAGAAAGATGAGCAGCTCTCAGTCCTAATTCCAACCTTCTAGAAGAAGAGCCTTTTATCTCATCTATCAGGTGTACATACCTGGTCCAATCAACAGGGGCAGGAGGAGGGGTGAGGAGAGCAGGATAACAGCACAAACCTGGCTACAATTCTCAAAGCAGAGTGAAGACAGGTGAGGCAACAAGTGGCCTCCAAGTGTTTACTACAGCTTCTGAGGAAAAGTACCCTGATGTTTCACCCAGGATATTCCAACCTTCAAAGCCCATAATCTAGAACAGCAACAGTGCAACAGAACACTACCATTCTTAGACCTCCCTGAGGTACTGATGGGGCCACAGGATCCTGGCAACAGCAGTAGACTTTATGAAGTAAGACCCACACACTGGATTTCAAATCTTTCCAGTTTATTCCTCATGAATTGGGAGGCAGGCTTAGAGAAAGTGGGAGCATTCTGCCTGCAAACAAGCTGACATGAAGAGCAGGTTACCCTCCCAGGTCGTGTATGCGTACACACACACATTCATAAAAACTGGCATATTATACCAGAATGGAAGCAGGTTAATTGGGTTATTTGATCCCAGGGGCCTATTCAGGGAACCTTCCTACAGCCTGAAACTGGGCAGGACTTGGGATGGCTCAGAACTGAGCAACCAGATGCTGTCATTAGCCCAGACTCCCACCTCAGCCGTTTCGCCTCAGTCTCTATGGGCCACCTGATGCTCAGCCAGGATGTGCTGAGGCAGCATAGCAGGAGTCCCAGGGTCAACTGGGGAGGGGCTGAGCGAGCTGGTGGAGAAGGGATGACCTGGAGGGAGGCAAGAGCAGATTTTAATTGTCTTGAAGAGCTGTCTTATGGTAGAGGGTCACAAGTGGTCACAAGTTGAACAGGCTGAGTCTGGCATAAGAAATGTTTCCAAAAAATAGAGCTTCCAATACCAATGTGTTTAGGCTATATTACAAAGCAGCGAGCTCCCTGACCCTCCTAAGTATGACAGAAGAATGGAACAGGATTGGTAATTCTAGTTGTCCTACAACTGTGAAAAATACCAAATTTGTTCATTGGTATAGAAAATTAAAGAGCCATGAAAACAAAACAAACAGGAGTGCATTAGAATAGACTCTCCAAGGGTCCTGCTTAATTCCTGTCACTGCTAGTGGACTGTAGCCCTGCATGTCTGCCTGTCATAGCCTTTTTCTCTCACCCTTCCTTTTTTAGCTTCTCCACACTCTTTCAAAATCTGATTAAGATGTCCTGGGCCAGGTTGGATGAGGCCGCTAAGATCCCAGTGCCAGGGGAAAAAATATTTGTACACAATGGTTGGTTAGGACCACGGACAGCAACATGCATTGGCACCTCCCTTGGCTACTGGGATTAGACTACATCATCAGGCTACATTCATTAGTGGCCCTAAATTGTCAGGGAGCCATATTTAAACAGAAGTCATGGGACCATCTGGCATAACTGATGCATTTGTATTCCTATATATCCATTCATGCCATTCATTCATTTATTCCATCATATGGCTCCAGAGAGAAAGAGGAAAGGATAGAAAATGTAGTTATCTGATGACTCCTCATTCTTACAAAGCCCAGTGGTTTTTTTCACCATTGGGATCCCCCCAAATTCCCCTTTATCCATTCAGTCAACCTCTTTTTACCTGAGTCAGTCTAGGGAGGTTTCCATGCCTTGCAACCAAATGATTCCTGATAAAGACAGCATCATTGGATTAGGAACCCTCATCCAATAAATGATGAGTCTTTTTTTAAAATATTTTATTTATTTATTTGACAGACAGAGATCACAAGTAGGCAGAGAGGCAGGCAGAGAGAGTAAGGGAAGCAGGCTCCCTGCTGAGCAGAGAGCCCGATGTGGGGCTCCATCCCAGGACCCTGGGATCATGACCTGAGCCGAAGGCAGAGGCTTTAACCCACTGAGCCACCCAGGCGCCCCTAAATGATGAGTCTTGTTCTGCCCCCTGTAGAGCTCTGGGCATGGAAGACTCCAGTGTCCAAATTCCAGTAGCATGGATGAAAGACAGAGCTTGGAGCAGGCCCTCATGAGACATGCATCCTTGGTCACAGCCAGAAATGGGCTTATTCCTTGTAGACAGAGGTAGCCCCCATCATTTTTGGGAAGAAGTCAAGCAACACCAATAAATTAGACCCCAGTGATGCTTGCTTTACTGAAGCACTCAGTTTAATGAGTCTTTCTTTGACACACAAAATTCTACTTGCACCATCAGCAAATGTGATGTATTTGGTGTGAATAATTCAGTGTTTTGCAGGGGTTCTGACTTCCAGTGAAAATGCCGCGCTGTCAAAGATTGTTAACTAATCCTATGGGCAGAACTGAGCTCCGGTTCACCTTTAGTTTGAAAACACTTGGGAAAACAGTAAAAAGAGGATAAAAAAGAAAAATACTTCCCTCCTAACTAACAACAGAAATCGATTTCCCCAAACTCTTCCAATATATGCATCAATGTGCAGCTCTTTTCTCCTTCAAAACGTAAATTTAGTCTCGGGGGATTTTTGGTACAAAGAAATTTCTGAAAATGCATTTCTAAATGAGGAATTTTATTTTATTTTTTAAAAAGATTTTATTTATTTATTTGACAGAGAGAGAGAGATCACCAGTAGGCAGAGAAGCAGGCAGAGAGAGAGGAGAAAGCAGGCTCCCCACTGAGCAGAGAGCCTGACGTGGGGCTCAATCCCAGGGCCCCGAGATCATGACCTGAGCCAAAGGCAGAGACTTAACCCACTGAACCACCCAGATGCCCCTAAATGAGGAATTTTAAATGGAAAATCTAGCTCTGGATAAATGTGCTGGCTGTCTCTACCCAGAGAAAGCAGGGGATTGGAAATGATGAGGAAGTCCTGACCACTCACAACTCAAAGAAGGGTTTTCCCCCCTTCTTTCTGTCCAGCTGTGTGATGTGGGGCAAGTCACTTCCCCCTCTATGGGCACATTTGCAAAACTAAAACTTCAGATTAGAGATCAGAAATCTTTAACCAAGAATTCGGGTTGGCCCATGTGTGGTCAGTGTAATCTCTGAAATACTGTGCTAAATATCCATTTTGGGGGATGGATATTCAGGGAAGGGGATGTGCATTTGGGGAAGGGGAGAGGCTCTATACCTTTCTTCAGATTCTCAAAAGTGTCCAGGACCTTCAAAGCTGGAAAACCCCTGGACTGGACAATTGCTAAATCTCAGTTCAGTCCTAAATCAGGCCATGATTCCAATGTCTTCTGTGAGTCTGGAGAGTTATGTTTCTGTACCTGGACTACTCATGCTGGGGGTTTAAAGGGACTATGAGTGCTTTCACCTTCCAAGCTTCACAGCCAAATTAGGGGGCCCAACCCCTGGATGCAACAAGTTTATATTTGTGTGTAAGCTTCTATCAGGGGGAGAGGATATTCCTTCATTTATTCATTCCACAAACATTTATTGGGTCCTCTTGTGTGCTAAGCCCTCTCCTACCCACTGCCCTTCTGCAGCTCACAGTCTAGGAGATAGACAATGGGAAAACAATCACAAATACCTCTGATCCCAAAGTATGACAAAGCCTCTGAAGGGTCACTAAGAATTTTGGTGAGAGATGATAAGAAGTGACCTGTTTTCTCTTCACTGTCACATTCCACACATCCAATGAGCGGTGGACTCCAAAAATAGTTTACCTCTCCTGATCCCCACTGTCACCTCCTTAGTCTAAATCTCCATCATCTTGCACCTGAACCCCCACAACCCTTTTCTCTTCTTTCTTGCTCATCAACTGAAATGGGGAGGCCCATGAAGGAGAGTGTAGGGGTGAGTAGGTCCCAGTCATGTGCTACCCATAAGGATATAAAACCAAACTGCCACTCTTTGTACTGAAAGAAGCCTCGGGCTCCCAGGGAAGGGAGTGGGAGAAGTGACGCTGCAGGGGTGCTCCAGGTGCTCTCAAGGTGAGAACTCTGAACAACAATGCTCACTTGAATGTACAACTTTATAGCATTGGAAAAAAATAACATCATTCATTTGGCATCACACCTGGTGTTGCACAAAACAAAACATAATAGAGCTGGATCACTTATGGCTGAGTCTGTTGATTCTCAGCCCACGACAGGATTCACAGCAGTCTAAATAAAGCAAGCAAGCAAACCAAACCCACGAACCAGGCAAATTAAGGGGTGATTACATCCATTTGTGTTTCAGAACCACTCTGATTTATAAAGTGCTGTCTTAAAATAGCACCCTTGAAGTATTTACAGATATATAACTTGCTTGCTGGAAGGGCTGTAGATTGGGAGGCAAACCTTAAAAAAAAATTGCAGAATTCCTGATCCATTGAAGGACATTCTAAGGAATGTGTGACCTGACTTAAAGCTATACATGTGGAGGGACCTACCCATGAGGCAAAGAGAAGCACACCAACTACCACCAGGGTGCAATCTGGGTTCTTGTCTGAGAAAATCCACATGAAAGCATTTGTATACATGTGGCACTTAATAAGTTGTCAATAAATGTCAGCCATCATTATTGTTCCCTAGGTTCCAACAATTCTCTAGCACCAGCTGGGTGTCCTAGAGTTCAGTTCAATTCAATTTCTGATACTACCTGAATTCATGCATACCCCATAGGTTAAAAGGCTCAGTCCCACAAGACTGTCTCTACTTCAGACACCAACCACAAGCCCCAAGTGTCCCCTAGATCCCCATGCTTCTGCTACAAATCTGGGGGCTCCAACAACTCCCTTTCAGGTTCAGTAGCTCACAAAAACAACTTTGGAACTCGCTGAACACACTATACTTGCAATTACAATTTTATTATAAAAGATACAACTCGAGAACAGCCAAATGGAAGAAATGTGTAAGGTGAGGTGTGTGGGGCGGGGCAGCACGGAGCTTCCATGCTGTCTCCCCATGGAATCAGGGTCTGTCACCCTCCAAATATATTGATGTGTTCTCCAACCTGGAAGCTTCCCCACACTTTGGCACCCAAGAGCTTTTGTCAAGGTTTCATTATGTAGGCATGATTAATTAAATCATTGATTTAGTTTAAACCATGTGGTTGAACTCAATCTCTAGCCCCTGTCCCCTCTCCAGAGGTGGGGTGTGGAGATGAAAGATTCAGCCCTCCAATCACTTGGATGGTTCCTCTGGCAACCAGTCCCCCCACCTCCTGAAACCATTTAGCTCTCCCCTCCTTGCACTCCCTGCCTCACAAAAAGAGCTCATTATGAATAACAAAAGATATACCTATGGCTCAGGAAACTCCAAGAGTTTTTGAAGCACTGAGCCAGGAACCTGGACCAAAGCAATATATTCTTTATTATGTCCCATTCCCTTTACCATGCTGTCTCCTGCAATAAAAAGCTGAAGGAAAGTCTTAAGAGGTCAAATTATCCACCGACCTGCCTCCAGGTGAGCCTGTATTTTAATCATTGAAGACAGCTAATTATCACTTTCAGGAGAAGAAAGACAAGGAGGGGCATCTGGGGGAGTCAGTTGGTTAGGCATCCAACTCTTGACTTTGGTTCAAGTCATGATCTCAGGATTGTGAAATTGAGCCCCACGTTTGGCTCCGAGTTGGACTCCGCACTGGGCATGGATCCAGCTTAGGATTCTCCCTCTCCCTCTCTCTGTGCTCCTCCCCACTCCTTCCCTCTCCTTAAAAAAAAAAAAAAAAAAAAAAGGCAAGGAAATATCATAGGCCAGAAGAGCCCCCAGTCAGTACATTCTGGTCATGCATTTCCAGAGTCCCAGGAGACATGGCAGTAGGGACATGCTTTCCATGAGGACTGGACATCTTTCTCCTCCAGTTCTTCCCATTTGCTTTGATTAAACCTCTCCAGTCTCCCTGGCAGCCTGAAGGAGGACTGGCCACCAAGAGTTAACTCTTTGAAAAGATCCAGAATGAGCAAGAGGTGGTTCCTAAGTTCCATCACATTAAGATGCACTGCTCCATTGTACCTGATTTTGACTGTTCCTAAGATACTTCATACTCATTATGGTCTGTGTTTGGAAGGGTTTGCAGATTTATTACTTCTGCTGAATGTGTTTTCCTATACTTGAAAGTACTTCATTCTCCTTCCCTGCAATTACTCTGAAGTTACACAGTCAGTAGTGCATATAATTGTAGATACTACAACCCACAGGCTCCTCTCAACATTCTCAAAGGCCTTTCCAAAGCTGACACTGCTCTCTCTTTTTCTTTGAGAAATCTTCTCATGCAAGGGTCTTTTTCATTAATCCTTTCATTAGTTCCTTCATTTCTGCCTTTCCCTCAACTGCTTTTTCCATATTGTCCAACTGGTGAACTCCTCCTCAGCCTTTAAAGCCCAGCTCAAAAGCCACCTCCTCTGAGAAACCTTCCTCAATTGCCTTCAAGTATCTCCTCCACATTATCTTCCATATATATCTTAGACATTAATGTGTGCATTTATCATAATCTGTTATGATTACTTAATTACATGTCTGACCAATTTTCCTGGACTGAAGTTAGGGGCTGTGTCTAGTTCCTCTCTAATTCCAGAATGCTCATTTTTTTTTAAAGATTTTATTTATTTATCCGACAGACAGAAATCACAAGTAGGCAGAGAGGCAGGCACAGAGAGAGGGAGAGGCAGGCTCCCTGCCGAGCAGAGAGCCCGATGCAGGGCTCGATCCCAGGACCCTGGGATCATGACCTGAGCCGAAGGCAGAGGCTTTAACCCACTGAGCCACCCAGGCACCCCCAGAATGCTCATTTTGACTCTTGACACTAGGTAGAAACATCTGTAGAGTGAATATATAGATGAAACCTGGCCTACAACAAGCGTTGCCTATTCCATCCATAGAAGACTTTTGATTTCCCACTCAACAACCTCTTCTTGCTTCTTTCTTATTAATAGAACCTCCAATTCGGTCTAGATACAGGGCCCCTTTCCCAGCTCCAGGGGGATGGATGTTGGTTATTTCAATATAATCACGGTGATTCCACAATGCTGGCCAGTGATTGGCTTAAGTGTGTGCGTGTGTGTGGCCTTGGCCAATGTGAGGCAAGTGTGCTGAGTGTGAAGATTATGGGAAAAGGTGTCCTTTAATTTTCTTTTTAAGATTTTATTTATTTATTTGACAGACAGAGATCACAAGTAGGCAGAGAGGCAGGCAGGAGGGTTGGGGGGGCAGCAAGCAGGCCCCCCAATGAGCAGAGAGCCTGATGCAGGGCTCGATCCCAAGACCCTGAGGTCATGACCTGAGCCGATGGCAGAGGTTTAACCCACTGAGCCACCCAGGCGCCCCAAAAGGTATCCTTTCTTGATAAAAGTTATTGCAGTAATGAAATGCCTCATTCTGCCTTTGGATGAAGTTCTAGGAATCCCATGTCTCAAGCAGGGACAGCCATCCTGAGACCACATGGAGGGTGGCCATAGGGTCAAGGTGACACTGTCCTGTTTCTGCGCTCACCCAGCCTGCACCCATCCTATAATACAAGGATGGGTGCCCGGAATTTGCTTTCTTCCAGAACAGGGAGGTTTAGGTGTCTGTGGGAGGGCGCTGGCAAATTACTGAGAGCTTCCCAGCACCTGGAAAATTTGCTTCATAGGTTAATGGTTCCTTCATAGGTTAAATCACAATTTCCTTCATAGATTAATTCTAATGTGACAATATCCCTCACCCTGGTGAATGTATTTAAAATACTATTCATTAGGGACACCTGGGTGGCTCAGTGGGTTAAGCCTCTGCCGTCAGCTCAGGTCATGATCTCAGGGTCCTGGGATCGAGCCCCACATCATGTCTGGCTCCTTGCTCAGCAGGAAGCCCATTTCTCCTTCTCCCCTCTGCTCATGCTCTCACTTGCTATGTCTCTCTCTCAAATAAATAAATAAAACCTTAAACAACAACAAGTGAAGAACATGCTTCCCAGTGCCTTGCCATGTGATTAATTCAGCCAAAGAAGGGTAGGCTGAAATGACACTTGTGTCTTCTGTCCTAAAGTATTTAGGGACAGGTGTGGTACTTCTATGCCCTCTCTTCCCCTGCTGCCTCAACCTTCAGAGCCATGTCTCCTAAATGCATTAGTTACAAGATGGCATCAGGATTTTAGTTTAGGAAAAAAAAGTTATTGGGCCAAGCTACTGATTTAGGGGTTATTTTGTTACCCTAGAGCTTGTCACAACTAATTCATAGAGTAACATATTTGGAAAATATAAACAAAGAAGGGCAGGAAAAAAATCTATAGTAATATGGACACCACTGGACCTCAGGTGGCCATGGTACTCTGTGGAATGTTCTTGAAGATTCCATTTCTTAATCCAGCCCTTCAGTGAACTACCAGGAATGTGCTGGGCTCTTTTGAATCAGTGACTATCACCTGATTTCAAGCAGACAGGTAGCCAGAGTCTCTAGAATGGGCAGATGAGAGGAGACGCTTGGAACAATGCACGGGGAGAGACTTCACACTGTCATCCTCATGGAGAATTCAGGAAAACTGAAGATCTCTGTCTGGGGCGGGGCGGGGGGAGGCTCTGTTACTTTCTGCTTCAGGTAACATCTCCAAAGTTTCTGTGACTTTTCCCATTAAAGGCAATTTTGATTTTTTAGCTGGGCCAGTGATGTCTTTCCATCAACAACATAATGTATTACCACTCAAAGATAATCCTGTTTGTGACTTCTATTTCCAGTATTATATCTATTTTTCATAATTTGAGTTTCCACAATTAAATATTAAACCACAGCATTTATCTTGTATTTATAAAAATGGAATTTGCATTGCCCATGCAATCACAACAAAAACCTGCCTTTTTACTTATAATGTTACGAACATCTTTCCCTGTCATTCAACATTCTTCTATAGTTTCCATTTTAATGCCTGCCTAGAATCCCAACATCTGGATATATCCTCATCTATTTGACAAATCTTTTGCTGCTGGACATATAAAAATGTTTCCAGTTTTTCAGAACTGAAAGAAAAAAAAGATCCTTAGAGCTAATCTTTGTTCATATCCATCATTATTTGTTTAGAACAAATTCCTAAAAGTGAATGTCTCCAAAATGAATGCAAAAAACTGGTAACTTGCCATTTTCTGGAAAGAATGTAACAGCCTGCACAGGTAGGAGTGTCCTTGTCTCACTCACCTGCCTCACCTCCTTGAAGCCAGCAGGCAGAGATAGAACAGGAGCCCATCTAATGCTTACCACATAAATCTCCTTCATGCAACTTTGTGTCTTAGGACTAATGATCTGTAGCCCCTGCTGACTCTAATTCTTCTCTTTATGTTATTGAACATATCCTCACATACCATCAAAGAGGCTTTTAAACAGTCTCATGCATGTAGTTTCTCTGGTTTGAATTCCTTAATTAATCATATCTTCTGACTCTCCTGGGGACTTGGTTACCTACATGCTTTATAATTTCTGTGAACTCATCTTTGGTGGGAAATTTTTCTCTGGAATTCCTGGGGGCGAATATTGGGGAAGCTCTTGGCACAGGCTTGATATTTAAATTTCTCCCCATGAATCTTCTGCCACCTGTGGTCTGGGGTGGCCAACTTGCCTACAGGCCAAGTGCTCAAGCCAGTGGGTAGAGCTTTTTAGTGCCCCTTTCATGGATGGAAAGCCCTTTATGATTTCCTGCCTTGGACTTTTGCTAGCTCCTATCCCGTGGATGCAGTTCTGTTCTCTGGGCATTGGTATTATGACTTTCTAAGTATATGTTCTGATACCACATGTACCGTATGGCTCATTTAGTCTGCTCATCCTTCCCAGTACCTGGGATTCTCTTCTCCTTTATGTTTATTTTTTGATCCAAGCTATGTATTTGAAGCTTTAGATGTTATATTTTATCCTGCATGCCTATGTGCTCGGAGTGTTGAAAGGGTTCTGATGTCAACTCAGCTACTATGTTGGCTAGCAGTCTCTGAACTGTTCCTCCACCCTTTGGGCTGACTTGATACCCTTTGATGATGGCCGGAAGCTGGAGAACAGCTGAAGCAACAATCATTACACCTGTTAAGAAGTCAACACGGGTAGAACACTTGAGACCACATGGATTCACATACCCCAGGCTTCTTTGCAAGAGTCAGAGCCATGTTATTGGGGGAAGACAAGAAGCGTGTCCCAAGCCACAAATCCTCGAGCTCCTGGTTCAGGGCAACCTTTTTATCCACAATCCTCTAAACAAAAACAACAATTAATACAGCAACTACTGTTGAGTACCAGGCTCTGCCATAAACACATTGCATGTATTAACCCATTTAATCATCATAAAAAGCCTGTGAGATAGAAGTTATTGTTAGCCCCATTTTACAAACATACAAATTGAAATAGACGGGTAGAGCAACATGCCCAGGGTCGCATAGCTATGAAATGGGAGGGATGACATTTGAACCCCAGATCTCAGAGTCCTGACCTCTACAACACACTTTTGATCTTTCCTTGTCTTCTGCATCACATTCTCCCAAATTCCACTCAATGCCCTTTCTCTTGGGATGTCCTTGGTGTTCAGTCTATTCTTTATCATTAAAACTTTTCATCCAATTCTACCAATCCAATACTTTCTATTTCTAGCAACAAGAGATAACTTACACAACCACGTGATTATACCTCAACTCTCTTCCTAAGCCCTCTCCTTCTCTCTTTCTCACACACAGAACTACTTATGAGGTACATTTACCACACTTAATTAACTCAACCCATCCTCCATTACCACCATCAACCTCTCTGCGGCAGGTCAAGGAACCCCAGGAAGCTAATTATCATGCAGAATTTCCAGGTGTACTGAGTCCCAGCTACCCTGGCCACTGGCTCTGCAGAAAAGAGTACAGATGCCAGGCTTCTCAACCACGGCTGAACAGTGGAATTGCAAGGGGAGGTTTAAAGAGACACAGACGCCTTGGTCCCGTCCCTAGTTTAATTGCTCTTCATGGGGCCGGGCATTAGGCATTTGAAAATCCTTCCAGGTGATTGTAACAGGCAGTCAGGGTGGAGAAAATTAAGATGAAGCAAGTTATCCTCCAGGATTGTGTCATGATTGCTCTGTAGCTGGATTTGGGGAGACTTGTCACCCTTCTTGCCTTACCCTGATGACCTTGGGACTTGAGGATACATAAAATCAACCAGAGGACTTAATGAAATACAGATTTCTGGGCCCCACTGCCCGGAGTTTCTGGTTGAGTAGATCTGGGGTGGAGCCCGAGAATTTGCATTTCTAACAAGCTCCAGGTGAGGCAGATGCTACTGATCTAGGAAACCACCTTTCTTAGAACTATTTTTGCTTGTTTAATGGCCCTTCTACATGCTGTTCACTGCCATGGTTCGGAACACCATGCCTGCCTATTCCGGTTTTCTCAACTTGTCCTTCAAGGTCTGATTCAAGTCCTTCCTTGGTCAGGTCATCCTGATGGCCCAGCCAGGTGGCACCCGCCTCCTCTCCCACATGCTGGGGCTCCTTCTCTGTGACTCTCATAGTGGCTGATGGTCACAGGTCATAGACTCTAGACCTAGAAAGATGCTCATTATCCGACTGTTTAAAACTCTTCGTTTGAGCTGAAGGATTCTTTTTCATTCCAATGAAATCATATTGCAAGTGGCAATATTTAAAATACATAGATGGGGTATGGCTAGGAGACTAGGAACATCACCATGTATACCCTTCTTTTCCCTTCCATGGGGTCTTGAGGCACTTGGGGGAGGCATATGAGAACTAGAGAACATAATTTGGAAACCACCCATAGTCTAAGCCTTCATTTTATGTGTGATGAAACTGAGACTCAGAGGGGGTAAGCGACATGCCCATTCATTTATTTTATATCATTGGTTACTGACTCTGGGCCAGGCACTGTAGCAGGTCCTGCAGATGGAGAACAGGTTGGACAAGCCCAGGCCCAGGGAGCTTTCTTCTAGCTAGGGAGACAAGGAGTAAGTAACTACACAGACAAAATGATCACGGACTATGATAGGAACTAAAAGGGATCCCAGCATATGCTGGAATCACATGAATTTAAGGAGGGTCTCTGTGAAGTGACCTTCATTCTGTGTCTGGAAGGATGAGAAGAAACCAGCTATGATCTTTGTGGGTCACAGTGAAAAGTCTGGATTCTCTTCTTTTTTTTTTTTTAAGATTTTATGTATTTATTTGACAGAGAGAGAGAGCACACAAGCAAGCAGAGAGGCAGGCAGAGAAAGAGGGGGAAGCAGGCTCCCTGCTGAGCAGAGAGCCCAACGTGGGGCTCGATCCCAGGACCCTGAGATCATGACCTGAGCTGAAGGCAGAGGCTTAACCCACTGAGCCACCCAGGTGCCCCTGAATTCTCTTCTTAGTGGGCTGGAAAACCAGTGGAGGGCTTTAAGCAGGGAAATGACCAGACCTCACCTTGTTCCTCCTGTTATTAGCCTCCTTGGACAAATGGATCTTGGTCTTTGTATCTTTCATGGCATCCATGCAGACTCAGTACTGAAACTATGTGTGCTGGTGGCTGGTTGCCTAGACTCAACAAGGACTTAAAGTCCTGTTCTGGGGGCGCCTGGCTGGCTCTGCCGGTGGAGCATGCAACTCTTGATCTCAGGGTTCAGAGTTCGAGCCCCATGTTGGGTATGGAGATTAATTACTTAAAAATAAAAATAAATAAAAATAAAGCTGTATTCCACGTAGCTTCCCATCTTCTAGACCAGTTATCTCTTATTTTGGGTTTGAACCCTGTCAAGTGTCTGATCAGAGTTATGGAGCTTTCCTTAGGAAATATTCCCATGCACCCATGCACATAGTGAGACTTGTAACAGCACTGAAGCCCATCTCAGGACCTGGCCCTCTGCTATAGAGATACCTTTCCTTCAAAGACCCCTTATTTGACTGGATATCATTGCTATCCTAGGTTTATAATCAGATTATCTTCAGATTTTTAAGCCACAGTTTTCCTGCCTGTAAGATGGATTAATGCAAATGTCACAGGGGACTTTAAGAATTAAACAAGATAATGCAGATCGGTGCCTAGCACAGAGGTGCCCAGTAGATATCGATTACTTGCCCTTCCCCTTGGCAAGAAAAGAAGCTCGGGCACCTGGGTAGCTCAGTCTGTTAAGCGTCTGTCTTCGGCTCAAGTCATGGTCCCAGAATCCTGGGATCAAGCCCCACATGGGGCTCCCTGCTCAGTGGGGAGTCTGCTGTTCCCTCTTCCTTAGCCCCTTCCCCATTCATGCTCACTCCCTCTCAAATTAATTAATTAATTACTCTTAAAAAAAAAAAAAGGAAACAGCTCTTCATGAGGCCAGATCCTACGGTTGTTTAAAACCTGGCTCAGGTGGGAGGTAGATGAGAACTGAATACTAGTTGTCTCTTGTTCAGTTTTCTCATCTTTGGAATGGGGACAGATGTGTAAAAACCCTTAATAAAGTGTCTGGCACCTGGCCAGAACTTTGATAATCAGTTTCTGATCATTCTGATAACAATGATGATACTGATATTGTCTGTTCTATGCACCTCCACACCTGCTTGGGTGAGGAAGAGCTGGGCCTGTGGGACGAATTGGGAAAACACAGATTTGATTCTAAGGAGGCTAGAATTGGGGGAGCTCAGTCAGTCTGTGACAAACCATTCTAGAGTACTGCCCCATTGGAACCACCTTGGCTAAAGACAATCAGATGCTCATGGAATCCATGTCCCTTGGACATCTCCACCATCTTTCTGAACCCAGGCAAATCAGAGTGGAGAGAGACAGTCCTTAGTCACTGGAGATGGGCTCTGCCTCCCTCAGGGAACGCTGGGTAGCATGAAAACACTGCAGTCCCAAGAGAGAACATAAAGACCAATGAAATGAGGCCAATGCATAATGCAGGAGCCTGCTTTCTCCCCAACTTAATTCTATTTTGTTAAGTAATGATGGAATAAAAATTCAGGATGGTGGAAGATGAGATTTGCAGCTCTATTTGATCAAATGCCTATTGCTGTCGCTTCAAGCCAAACGGGTCGCTTCATAAACAGATAAATAAATCAGACATCAGTGGGAATTGAAAAGTCATGGCCGAGGATAGAACGAGACAGAAAATCATTCCTATTCCGTGATGCTCATTTGGGGCATTGCACCCAGGCTGTAGTGGAGGCCCTGAAGGGGCTGATGGAAGATTATTACAGAGAGGGGATTCAACCCAGGATTTGGAGGATGCAAACCCTTCTTAGGGTATGCCATCTGCCTGAGCCAAGGTCATGCCAGGCAATTCTGAAAAGCCAGCAACTGACCTCCACCATTAATGCCCCATCTGTGGGATTAACTAGGCTGCTTGGGTAATAATTTATGGGGAATCATTAACCTAATGATATTGGTTTTCTATAAACTGCTTAGTCTGTCTCAGGGAAAATGGATTTCATAAATCTAGGTGGAAAATTCTGGGTGACTATTGAAGGCCCATCAGCAGGTGGGGATGGGTCTGAAGGACCTCAAAGATCACTCCTTTCTTTTCTTTTATCTGCCAGTCCAGGCAGTCATTCCAGTTGACAGAGGAAGTGCCCAGGGTTGAAAAGTACACACTGGAAAAGGGGGTGTTGGTTCTTCTTGCCTTGAGTTTTGGATCACACATGTGACCTGCCCTGAAGATTGTGGAAAAGGGGACAAGGTAGCATTCCCAGTGCGGGAAACACCTGGGCTGCAAAAATCCAATCTTTCCTCATCCAAACAAGAATCAATGTACTTTAAACAAGTCAACTTCTGTATCTGCTATGTGTCTGCCTGGGAGATTCACTGCTTTGTGCAGGGGGTGCCAGGGAAGCCTCCAAGAGGGTGAGTTAAGAGACTCAGTGATGAAATGGAGCCAGCATGCGATTGCTGGAAGGAAGGCACTTAGGGGTAGAAAGGCTACCAAGGCAAGTGCAAAGGCCCTGAGGCCCAAACAAGTTTGGCCTGTTTGGGGGAGAAGAGACTTTATTACAATGATTGCAGGGGGCAGGTCTATTTAATTTCCATTTGAGAGATGAGAAAACTGAAGCCCAAGAAGATTAATTAGGCAAACAATTCCCATGCACTGCAGAAGACAGGATTTGCAGGAGGTGTTGATGGATACCAATCTGTGCATGTATCCATTAGACCACAGGTTAGCAAATGCTGGCCCGTGGTTAAAACCAGGCCTTCCCCTGATTTTGTAGAGAGAGTTTTATCAGAACACAGTCCTTCATGGACATATTATCTATGGCTGTCTCATGCTGCAATGGCAGAGTCCAATAGTCTTTGTAGCCCAGAAAGCCTCAGATATCTTCGATCTGATCTTTTACAGATAACGTTTGCACAGCCCTGTGCTAGACCACGATGCCTGTCTTCTCGGTCTCTCCCTTTGCCTTTTGTGGAAGCAGGTGACAGGTCAAATGCCCTGGGAATATGTCATGCAGTTCACTGTGTGGAGGAGAGGAGGGAGAGGTGAGGGAGACAAGCTGGAAATGTCTTTCATAAGCCAGCACCCGGGGTTGTCTGAGGGAAGGAATGTCCCTTGCAAGGGAGCAGAAGGTCTTGATTATCCATGGAGAAGCATTCGATCTGGCTGGGGCTGCGAGGGGGGTGGGGGGGAGATTATCTCTGTCACAGACAATACAGGGACAGCCACTTCAGAGAGGGAAAAATTGATGTGACTGGAGCCTTTTTTGGCAAGGGAGACAGGCCACTGTAGAGAGCCTGCCTTACCTGCCTTTTCTGAACAGCGCTGGAGGCTCGGGTCTGGGCAAAATGACAAATGTTCATAAAAGTCAACAGGACAGGGGCGTCTGGCTGGCTCCAGTGGCTAACCATCTGAGTCTTGATTTGGGCTCAGGCCATGGTGTTGGGGTCCTGAGACCGAGCCCTGGATCCGGCTTTGCGCTCATCGTGGACTCAGCTTCTCCCTCCGCTCTCCCCCCTGCACGTGTTCTTTCTCTCAAATAAATAAATAAAATCTTAAAAAAAAAAAAAAGCCAACAGGACCGTGGATATCCTGATCATAACACTGTTGGCTGCAGACTCTGAAAAGATGGAACAGTTCACTGATGCACACAGGACTCTTTTTTGCTTGCTAACACCAGAAGAGAAGTGGATCAATGCCTATGATCTTAACTTCTATGATCACAGACCCTCTTCCTTTTCCTTATAAAAACTTCCCGCTTCCACCCTCCAAGTGGGAGCACTATTCGGGGATCTACCCGAATCTGAGCTCTCTAAATTAAAATAATTGCTCGTTAGCTTCTCATTGCGGCTCCTTATTTTCAGGTTGATGAGATCATACCGCATGAGCAGTAGCCCTGGGTGTGGGGGAGGGGCGGAGAAAGGCAGAGGGTACCTCCGACCACAGCCACCAAGCCTGTGTGTCCAGGGGGCTGTGGGGGGAGGAGGGGGACAGAGGGGCACACCACGTGGCATCTTGGCATTCCCCCAGTTCTTGCCAGGCGTTGGTTCCCATTGCAGACTAGCCTGCTTCCTTGAAGTCCTGAGCCCAGGTGATAGGGAAGCCGTGACCTTTTCCCCTAGATCCCAGATGCACCTATGAAAAAAAAACGTCTTTCCCTTGGGGAAGTCTCCTTTGAACAGGGGGTTCCCCCTGCTGCCTTCTTCTGGTGTTACAGTGTCACCTCTGGAAGGGAAAGTTGCATAATTTAGAGTCTGCCCATCTGAGTTTAAACCCTAATTCTGACATGGGGGAGCTTGGAACAAGCTACTAACTCTTCCAAGTGTCAGTTTCTTCATGGCCAAAGCTGGGATGATAGCACCTGCCTCCTTGATTGTTATTAAGATTAAGATGAGAAATCCAAAACATGAGCCATTCAGTAGTTGAAATTCCTACTCTCCATTTTGAAATGGGGAATAAGGACCATATTTCCCAATCTCCCTTGTAGCTGGACAGGACCATGTGAGTATGGTTATGGCCACCAGATGTAAGAGCCACTGGTGCCTTACTTAAACTTCTGGGAAACACCTTATTTTTTTAATCATGTTCACATTTTATGTTATTTTTTAATCAGGCTATAAAACAGTAGAACATCCTATGATCCCATGTTTGCAATCAAAAAAAAGTTTTCATGTATAATATATACATCATTATAAATAATGAAAAGGATAAAAGATCAAAACAGGGTCATTATTGTGGGACATAGATGATAGAGGAAGTTCTCTTTCATTCTTAGTGCCCCATGATATTTTAAAGTTTTCCTATAATGAACACACATGTCTTTTCAAAAGGCCATAAAAATCTAAAATGTTATTTTGCATATTAAATGACTAAATCCCAAAATAAATACTTGTCTGTAAAAATGACCATTTATAGAAGGCTTACAAAACTAAACAAACCATGCCCTGCTTTTCCATCAATTCCTTAACCTCATCCTGTACCCTTTCCCTCCTACCCATATGTGATGAGCAACTGAAGCTCCTCAGTGGTAACTAACTTCCTTTTCCTACTTCCTGGAAGCTAGAAAGTTGGTGTGATGACTGGAGCTAGAGCAACCATTATGAACCATAAGGAGGAAGCCTCATGTTGTGGTGGCAGAGCAACAAGCTACAAGGAACCCAAGCCTCTGAACTCCTTCACTGCAGTTTTTGATTCTGTGAGTGAGAAAGACACTCCCACTGTGTTTAAGCTATCTTTAAATTTTGAGTTTTCTCTTCCTCGGGGCAGAATGAATCCTGATATACTAATTGTATGGCTTTGAACAAATTTGCTCAGCCTCTCCAAGTCTCAGTACCTCATCAACAAAATAGGTTTATAAATCCCAAGCCCTTAGAAACATTGTGGGAATTCAAGGACACAATGTGGTGGTTTTCTGCTGCTTCAGAAATGTTTTGTGTTTTTTTTAAGATTTTATTTATTTATTTGTCAGAGAGAGAGAGAGTGCACACAAGCAGGCAGAGCAGCAGGCAGAGGCAGCGAGAGAAGCAGGCTCCCTGCTGAGCAAGGAGCCCGGCACGGGACTCGATCCCAGGACCCTGGGATCATGACCTGAGCTGAAGGCAGCGGCTTAACCAACTGAGCCACCCAGGTGTCCCATGTTTCAGAAATGTTTTGTGATGATGCCCTGGAAATATTGATCTTCAGATCCTGTACTAAAGCATTTGAATCACCAAATCTGATGATGGGGCCAATGTCCATTTTTGTCAAGTCTCCAGATGATGTGATACCAGCTTTGGGAAGCATGGAGCTGAGAGAGTGACCTTTTTTTTTTTTTTTCCTGCTTTCAAAGTCAGATTGAACATTAAGAGATGTGGTTTGCACATAACACACAAAGGGGTTCACCAGCTTGGAGGGGGATCTTACCAAGCCTCCAGCCCAGTCCCGACACCCTGCTGCAAATGCCCGTCAGCCCTCACTCTCCCCAGAGGAAGGAATGATTTGTTGGTTAACGACACAGTGTGCGCCATCAGCAGCCACCAGCTGCTCAGTCCCATCTGAACCGCTTGCTCTGAATTTCTGTTTAAAATGCAACAGCGTCCATGGATTATGGCTCGCTGGTTTACATGCTCATGATGGATCTTTTAATCTAATTAAGGGAAGGCAAAGATTTTCCCCTGGTGCTTTCAGCTGCAGAGAGCTCTGATTTTTTAGCATAGCATACTAACTGAGAGCACTTGTTTTAAGAGCAGGAAAACCAGGGTCCTAATGCTGGCTCTGTGTCCCTGAAAAAGTCATTTAACCTCTCTGAAAAGCCAGCTTCTACCTCTGTGAGCCAGGCTTTGGGCCAGGCCCTTTGCATGTATGGGAAAATCCCCCAACAGCCCGTGAGGCCAGTGTCTTCATGATTCCCATTTTGCAGATAGGGAAACTGAGACTCAGAGGGGCTAGCTAAGTTGCCCAGATCACACAGTGAGTAAATGGTGTGAATTTGATAGGGCAATAATATCTGGCTGATGGATTGTTCAGAGGATGAAATAGTTGAGTGTCTCTGGAGAGTTTAGCATGGCTGTTACCCACTAGGGGTACCGCTCACTGTTGTAACAACTAGCTGCTATGTTATTGTCATGATTATGTGGTTGTCACCAATGGAGGTGGCGTGGGAGCCAGGGAGCATGGAATCGTGCATGAAAAGCAGCCTTCCTATCCAAGTGGAGGAGCACAGGAGACAGAATAAGATCAATGATTGGGTCCTACAGACCCACAGAGCTGTCTGTCCTGGTCCAGATATGAGCTGATGGCTCAAGGGATGGATATCTCATTGGACACTGTCTCTTGACCCTAAAAGGTCTTGGTGGTGGAAATTCTGTTTTTTTGTGACCACTTTAGTTACCGTGTTTGTTTGCATTCCAGCCACACTTGGATCCCCCAATGTGCCTGGAGTCAGATGCATCCTTTTTGTTATTTCTCTCTGAGTCAGGATTCTCGGGAAAGGAGTAGAGAAATCAACGAACCACCAGGCATAAACCCACCACCTAGAATCTACCATTAGCACCATACTGTGCTTGCATTATCATGTCTCCCATTTATGATGTATTTCAAAGGAAACTGCAGACATCCGTACTAAACACCTCAGCATTTTTGTAAAGTTTTAGAATCATTTGTGCCATGGAAACCTGTCTTGGCAGTCCCACGTATGTGCTTCAGATGGACACAGGGTCCCTGAGGAGGAAGCAGAAGAGGGGATGTGGACTCCTGGGCCCCAGAACCATCTTCTCATTTGAACAGATACCCAGAAGTTTGGGGCTCTGAAAAGTAGAGTTTGAAAGTCATTATTGCCAATTTACAGAAGAGGAAACTGAGCCATGGTTGGGGGTAAGGTCACTTATCCCAAGTCACTCATTAATTCATCAAAGGGTGTTAAACCTGACTGTAGCCTTCTTCCATGGTCTCCTTTGGTAAACTGATAAATGTTAATGGGCCTTTCCCTGGAAAAATATATGTATTATATAGGGGGATGGGATACACAGATCCCCAGATCCATTTGTGATTGTCTAAGGAACACAGTGGACTGAGACTGGACCCTTTAGCGAGGTGGCCTCCCCAAGATGCTGGGGGAGAGGGTCCCCTGACCTGGAGGTTTCTCAGATTGTTAGGCCACATTGTACCACCTTGTGGAAGAGAATGTGAGATGGGAAAGACATGGGAAGACAGGGGACAGTAGAGGAGAGAGATCAGAGATAATAAGAGATGAGAGAGGAGAATGAGAGAGCCTGACCAGAGTGAAGAGATACTTAGAGAGAATGTGGAGGAGGAAGCATAATTTTCCCTCTACCCTTCTAGGTTCTTGGCTGAGATGCCCACTATAATGAAAGACAGATTGCCAGGAGAAAAACAAAATCCAATGTTTATAGCAGCAATGTCCACAACAGCCAAAACATGGAAAGAGCCCAGATGTCCACCAGTGGATGAACGGATAAAGAAGATGTGGGGTGTGTGTGTGTAATGGAATATTACTCAGCCATCAAAAAGAATGATATCTTGCCATTACAACAATGTGGATGAAACTAGAGGTATTATGCTAAGTGAAGTAAGTCAGTCAGAGAAAGGCAAATACCATATAATTTCACTCATATGGGGAATTTAGGAAACAAAACGGATGAACATAGGGGGAGGGAAGGAAAAATGAAATAAGATGAAAACAGAGAGGGAGACAAACCATAAGAGACTCTTAACTATAGAAAATAAGCTGAGGGTGACCAAAGAGGAGGTGGGCAGAGGGATGGGGTAACTGGGTGACAGGCATGAAGGAGGGCACGTGATGTAATGAGCACTGGGTGTTACATGCAACTGATGAATCACTGAACTCTACCCTTGAAACTAATAATACACTATATGTTAATTAAATTGAATGTAAATTTAAAAAATTTAAAAACACAGAAGCTTAATAACATGCATACCTCCTATATACAAGGGAGAGATCTAGGAGAGCTAAGTAACTCCCCCCCAGTGGCCTAAGCCACCACCTTAAATAACATCTCCCGCTAAACACAAAATGGTGAGGGGAGGAAGGCCAGTTATGGGAGGTGACCAGAAAAGACACAGTAAACAAGGGTGAGGTAGTTGTGAAGATTTAAATCTCTGCTTTCTCCATTGATAGGAGTTTCTAGATATTTTGGGTCACCTTTCTCCTTCTGGTACTGAGAGGGAGACACCCTTACAGAGGTTTCCCTTGTCAATGTCGATGCCACCCATGGAAGAATAACTTCTACTCTACTCGGTTTTCAGAACTTTTCCTATGTCTGCTGTTCTTTAAAAATAATCAAGTGTTAAATAACAAAAATTCAGCTGAGTACATTTGAAGATCTAATGGACTTTCCTGATTCAGGCAGCATCCCATCCAGCAAACAGAAAGGAGCTCCGCTGAGCTGTAAGAAAGGACAGGTTTGTAAAGGCTGATAGGAAAATAGTAGCAAAGAATGCATTGTTTTAGGTAAGGTTGCCCTCCTAAGGGGAACAGAAGGGATCTATCAGTAAATTTCCCAGTGCTGACCAGGAAATTCCAGGTGGACTGGTCAAAGTTCACATTCCTATAAAACTGAAACTGCGGGTCAGGTATTAAATCTTGGTTTGCTGATGTGGGGCCTTAATGTAAGTGATGCCAATTGGGGCCCATGCCTTTCTTTTTAACACAACCTGAAATAGACTGCATTTGGGGGGGGGCAGTTACAGTCTGCTCCCCTTCAAGAGCAAGAGAAGTCCCTCCTTCAGGAGTCTCTGTGCCCCTTTCTTGCTGCCAGCTTCCTGCAGATGGCAAAACCAATATTCCTAGAAGAGTCCTTGGAGCCTAGAAGGAGGAAAGAGAATGCCATCTCCAGTAGCAGCCCAGCCATTGCTGAGGTCTCAAAAGCATCCTCAATTTCACTACCCTTCCCCTCTCCCTCCCACATCTCTGAATCTAGAGGCCCTCATGGTGAGGGGTGACAGGGCTTCTCAGTGGGAGAGGTACTGGCCTGACTCTTAGGGTTTCTGTTCCACAGGGCATGGACGGGAGCAGCAGAGGCTGCTGGGCAGCCCCAAGTGGACACATGGAGTGAGAAGGTCAGGGCAGATTGGCCCATGATCTCAGAAACTGGAACCGGACCCCAAACCCAGAGTAGCAGTGAAGACAGGGGCAGTATATAGGTCTCTGGTCTGAACTCTTCTGCCCAATTAACCTGCAGAGCATGGAAAGGGTCAGAGAAGAAGATGGGATGTGAAAGACAATAAGAGAGCAAGAGAAAGGAAATATGAAGGTCAGGGAGGTAATTAAGAACTTGGTCTGTGGAGTTCTTCCCTTTCTCCATCTGTCGGTCCATCCCTCCCTCCCTCCCTCCACCCATCCATCCATCCACCCATC
>ML108704.1:22067-41323 GCA_003697995.1 Taxidea taxus jeffersonii | reverse complement strand
TTTTTTTTATGGGGATTTAGAGTTCCTTATATTTTGAAAGTATTTTTAAATATTGACTTTCAGTGACATTTCACTTGGATTCTAGAGGGCTTTAATAATCTTAGGCCAATTTTTTTATGATAATTTCTATGCTTTTAGCTCTTGTTCCATATAGGTTATATAAATTCAGACATCACACATGTGCACTGTGAGTTTTTCCCTATGTTTTGTTAACCCTTGTCCCTGGACTGACTTCAAGCCTCCTCAGTCTGGTTGGCAATACTTTTCAGTTCCAGTTCCATTCCGTTAGATTTTGCAACCTGTTAAGTCCCCCGGATTTTTACTAGGGTGTTATTGCCATCTAACCATCTTTCACATCACCAAATGGCTGTTAGGACCTATTTCCAATTCTTTAGGGTTTCTCTACAGAAGCCAAGCTCTTGTGGGCTGCTGCTTGCATTACCTCATGCTTATTGTTTGGCTTTGATTCTACTTGCCATTTCTAGCACCTGAGAATTGCTTTTTGTTCTTGATCATATTTTACTTTGTATTTTCAGGTAATTGTACTAAGAGGAATATCTGTATGAACTTAGTTGACCATGTTGTGATAATTTTTAGCAATATTTTAAAAAATCTTCTTTCAGTGAAAAAAGTCAGGAACAGTTTGAACACTTAGGATTAATTAACAAGTCATATATCTATTGATGTAAAGTTGGTGAGGACTTTTTTCCCCCTTCAAATGGTAGAATCTAGAAATTAGAGATCAGGATAATTTGCATGGGGTCTGTTAAGAGAAATCATGAATGAAGTTACTAAACCATTGGATTAGCTTTTGAAAAGTCACGAATTGCTGTGCTTTGACCTTTTGTTCAAGGATGAAAAATAAATCAGTTTAAAAAAAGAACTGCAAATGATCTTAACAGCATGGTTGTCATCTTAGAATATAGGGAAGAAAGCAGCACCAGAAACATCCTTCTACATGTGCACTGCTAATTTTCCTACCATTGTGTACTTCATATGCTTCTTACTCCCTCTTTCTCTCTTCCTTCTTCTGTTCTTTTCTTCCTTCATTTCTTCTGCAGATGGCTACTGAGGGCACAAGGTTTTATTATCTATAGCACTGAAGAATTATTCTTGTTGTGAGACCTCGCATCTGGGAGTTCCAATTTAGCCACTCAGTGACTCTGCAACTGAAGAAATTCTGTGTGCCCAGCCACACACAATTGCAGAGAATAATTCAAGATCTTCATAACTCATTTCTGCTTTATTTTCATTTTATAAACCTCTTACTCTTATTGTTCATAAGGACAAAACATACCTTCTCGTCCTCCATGTGTACTCATGTACCCTTTTCTCACTTGATATTAAATTAAATGAGGTTGGAGTTGTTGGGTCCGTAGTCAAAGGAGCGAGACTGATAACAAAGCAAAGGTCAAGTAAAGCTTTATTTCGCGCCAAGCATTGAGAATCAAACTGACCAGCCAGGGCCGTCTCTTACAAAGAAGCAACCCCTCTCTGCCTTACAGACTAGCTTTTAAGGGCAAAGGCCATGTGGTTGGGCCTGGCCACGCATAGGTGGCCAATGACACAGAGAAAACTGCACAGTCAGGCTAGGTCACACATAAGTGACCAATTGAATTACAATTTACCCTAGTAGATCTTTGAACTAGCCTATCAGCCAATTGGCGCCCAAAAGGCGGGACCCACATTCCTTGATAGCTAGGGAGACAGTATGCGCTCCCACTGACTGGATGTCTCCACCTGGCCTGACCCGCCCTTGCTTGGGCTTTGTCACCTGGGACTGATTTCCCAGACTTGCTTTTAAGTAAATCCCCTGGGGGTGCGGGGCAGGGGCAGTTTAAGTTTTACTGCATAAACAACAAAATGGCTGTTCAACCGAAACGGAGCCGTTTTGGCTAAATAGGCCCTTACAGAGTATCTACTATCTTCCATAAAGGAACACTTCTTTTCTCCCTCTCTCTCTCTCTCTCTCTCTCTCTTTCATAGAAACATGCATAGCTCTTACTTCCAGTCCACTGTGTCTGAGCAGAGCCCTTCTGTCAACCCTGAAACTGCTTTAGAAACAGATGCCACTAAAAGAGAAATGGTAATAGAAATTTTAATGATCAGGTAGAACCTGTTAGATAGCTCAGTTTTAATCCCAATGAAGTCAGAAGCTAGAAGTCTCAAATTCAAACCTTGCAGAATTTAAGTTCCAAATGGGTCCATTATGTCCTGGTCCTAGTGGGATCCTACAGGTGATAACTTGCTATAACACAATGTGATTTTTGAGCCATACTGAGTTTCCTTAGGGCATGATTTTACAATTTTGTTGGAGGGAACTTGGGATCTTTTTGTAGTTTGAACGTGGAGGTATTTCTGGACTCATGGTTACATAGAAAACAAGGTATGCTAAGTGAGGTGCATGTAAGATTTGTGACTTGCTTTGAGCTCTAGTGGTCTTAGAGATTTCTGCAGCTTTGCTCTCAGGATCACTCATCTGGGTAACCAAAATGAGACCCCCTACTTATTGTCCAAGAAGGACTTTAAAAGACTGAAAATAATTAGAAAATTTATAGTATCTTAGAGAATAGCAAATATATGGTGTACAGGATATAGTACATCCTGTTCTGATCAATGTAAAGATTTTGAGCCTACATATTTTGGCAAGTGAGCAACGTATAGCCACAGCTACTTATTCCTACCTCAGGGACTTTGCACTAGCTGCCTAATGTCCTCTTCCCTCTGAACTCTACATGGGCCATGGCTTCCCACAGCTCAGATCTGCACTTAAGTGTTATCTTTTCAGAGGTGCTTCCCTGACCACCCAATGCAAAATTATACTCCCTTCATTTATATCACATGACTCTTTAAAAACCCTCTACTTAACCTATATCACCATGTGATAACTTTTTGTCCTTATTTGTTACTTTAATATCTCTTTTCCTCCTCACTCCACATATACATTTATATGCCTGGTAATATTTATTGGATGCCAGACATTGTGGTACATTCTTGGTACTGGAAATTTGGGGTACTGGAAATTTTATATTTCTTAAAAATATTCTTGAGCTACTTATGGGAGGAAGTGACATTACTTAGAAGTAATTTGGTCTTGGGACGCCTGGGTGGCTCAGTTGGTTAAGCGGCTGCCTTCAGCTCAGGTCATGATCCCAGCGTCCTGGGATTGAGTCCCACATCGGGCTCCTTGCTCGGCAGGGAGCCTGCTTCTCCCTCTGCCTCTGCCTGCCTCTCTGTCTGCCTGTGCTCGCTCTCTCTAACTAATGAATAAATTAAAAAAAAAAAAATCTAAAGAAGTAATTTGGTCTTTTTGTATCTTGCTTTTAAGCTTAGCTAGCCAAGACCAGTGTAGCATTTAGTCCAGGGCTAGTTTTTGCCAAATACTGAAGCAAGATCTTTCTTAGTACTTTAGCTGTCTTCCTGTGAAACATGACGTTTGTGTTCTGGATATCGGGAGCAGTTAATATTCCCAATTCTATGTGACCTCCAGCCACTATGCTCTCAAATTTTCTTGGTTGTTTCCTCAGCCTTACATAATTTCATCACATGCATGGCCTGTCTATATTCAACTGAATACTTTTGGGAGAATTACTGGAGACTGTTCTGTCTTTACAGCTCTATCCTCTCCAGTGATTTGCCCTGTAGACTCTGGCCACCTTGGTTTTTCCTGACACCCATCTCCATCCATTCCACTCCGTGAATCCACTGGGCTGTACCTAAGCATATCCCTTTCTGTTTCCCTCTCCTCTGCTTGCTTCTGAGCCATGACTTGGAAATCTCCAAACAATGCACTCAAAATATTTTAAGGCTCATCATCTCATTTGTTGCTCACTTTGCAGAGATCACTGTTTTCATTGCCTGATGTAAAATGTCTTAAGAGCCTTTGTTTTATATATTTTGTCCAATGATGTAAAATGTCTTAAGAGCCTTTGTTTTATATATTTTGTCCAATGTCTTAGTTGTTTCATACAGAAGAGTAAATTTGGTACTTGTTACTCTGTCTAGGCTAGAAGTAGAAGTCCAACCTATGAATTCAAATGAGAGCAGGGAAATTTTTATTCATTTTATTCATTAATGTATTTTCAGGTCCTAACAGTGCTTGGCACTAAGTAGGATGTCAGTAAATATTTATTAAATGAAAGAATGCAGAAGATTTGAATCAGCTAATGTTGGAGGATCTAGATTTGTTCTTTAATGAATCAAAGGGTACTCTAAATGAATTACATGAACGTAAAATAAAAAAATATATGATACTTTTGTGCTCATTTTCCTGTATTATTAAAATGATATGTTAAGTCCCAGATACAATTCAGCTCATCATTAAGAACAACTCAAAGCTGAGGGACCTAAAGCATTCAAAAGTGTACATATCTAATTTTAATGCAGAAGCAATAATTATTGTTCCCAAATTCAAATAAATGCAGGCATAAACTATAAATCTTCTTTTTAAAATTAATAGTATTTGTTAGGCTAAAACCATTTTGGTCAGTTTCTGGGTATTTCATATTTTTTTGATGCTCCTTAGCATGTAATTGTTTGCTCTTGAGAAGAAAGTAAAGTAAACCAAATGTATAAATTATATAACCAAAGTTTTCATAAGTTGTTTATTTTAAAAAATAATATCTTCTGATTTCTATTGTATCTTTTTAGAACTAAACAATAATCATTTAAATCATTTTGAGCGCATCTAACAGGTAAGTCAGAGTTTACAACTAATCTTGAATTTCAGAGAAAATGTCACAGCATGTTCTGGTTAGTGGTATACTATAAATGTTTAACAACTGGCTCTCTTAAAATATGAAACAAAGCAGAACAATAAAGACTTGGTTTCTAATGTTTGCTAATTTTTATGGATTGAATTGTGTCTTCTAAAAAAATTATGTAAAATTCCTAATCCCCAATATCTCAAAATGTGGCCTTATTTAAAACAGAATTGTTCCAAGTGTAACTAGTTAAGATGAACTTATAGTGGAGTGGGGCATATATTTAATCCAGTATGACTGCTGTCCTTATAAGTGTAGAAGAGACACAGAGGCGCAGACACACAGGGGAACACTGGGCGGCTACAGAGGCAGAGATTGGGAAAATGCAGCTGCAAGCTAAGGAATGCCACCAACAGAAGCTCAGAAGAGTCATGGAAGGATCCACACAGAGTCAGAGGGAGCATTGTCCTGCTGGAACGTTGATTTCAGACTTTATAGCCTCTAAAACTATGAGAGAATAAGTTTTCTTTGTGACTCTTCCTGTTTATGGAACTTTATTAGAAAATCTGATATACCCATGAAGTCAACACTTTCACTATGGCCAGTTTCAACTTTCTGACATGCAGTTACTTAATACAGAGGTGAGAAAAGATGCTAACAATGGATTCTTGCCAGCTGGTTTGAGCCACCTCCAGCTTATCTCTCTTATAGTATTCTCTGTGAATTCTTGAATTCAAATTGGTTCATAGATTTTTATCCATTAATTCAATTAATTTAGCTATTATAAACACCTACTATGAGCCAACAACTGTTATAAATGCTGGAGCTACGTAAGTGGACAAAGAGGATAAAAACCTCTCTGCCTATGTGGAGCTTTCATTTTACTAGAGGGATAAAGAAAATATGTTTATATGGTATGTCAGGTAGTGATAAGTTTAAATGAGAAAAAGGAATAAAAGAGAAGGGACACAATTTTAAATAGATAAAGATCTCTCTGAAAATGTGATATTTGAGCAGACATGAGGGAAATGAAAAGAGTGAGCCATGAAAATACCCAAGTGAAGAGAATTCCAGAATTTAAGGCAGAGAGAATAGCCAGTGCAAAGATTCTAAGGCCAGGGCATCCTTGTTCATTGAGGAACAGTAGGGCAGTCAGTGTGGCTGGAGCAGGGCAAAGGTTAGAACATCACAGATGAGGAACGCCTGGGTGGCTCAGTTGGTTAAGCGGCTGTCTTCGGCTCAGGTCATGATCCCAGCGTCCTGGGATCAAGTCCCATATCAGGCTCCTTGCTCGGCAGGGAGCCTGCTTCTCCCTCTGCCTCTGCCTGCCTCTCTGTCTGCCTGTGCTCTCTCTCTCTCTCTAACTAATAAATAAATAAAATCTTAAAAAAAAAAAAAGAATAGCACAGATGAGAAAGGTAATGAGGCTCAGAGTGTATAGGGTCTTTTGATGTACTCATTGAAAGGCTTTGTGTGAGAAGGAAAGGCATTGGTGGATTTTAAGCAAAGAAATGCCAGGATATGATTTATGCTTTAATCAGAATCACTCTGGCTCTTTATTACATTCTTTTTTTTTAAATGGGTCTCTTGCTTCCCTTCAGTTGGTTCTTAACAATTACATGGGAAACTGCAACCTCTCACTCAGTTGGCATAAAGGGACATGAAAAATAAAGGTTCAGTAGCAACAAAACAACCAGGGACTTAAAACAGAGAGCAAAGATTGGTAATTTAGATCTGTAAAATTTTGCACTAAGGAATGAAGCCACCACAGCCTTCCCAACAAAATGAAAAGTCTCGACTTCGTGGTCATGGTTTTATTTACCATGAACATCAAGGTGGAGTTTTGAGGTATCCTTTTTTGAACTGCTTTTTTTTTTTTTTTAAGATTTTATTTATTTATTTGTTAGAGAGAGAGCAAGCGAGCACAGGCAGACAGAGAGGCAGGCAGAGGCAGAGGGAGAAGCAGGCTCTCTGCCGAGCAAGGAGCCCGATGTGGGACTCGATCCCAGGACGCTGGGATCATGACCTGAGCAGAAGGCAGCCGCTTAACCAACTGAGCCACCCAGGCATCCCTGAACTGCTTTTTAGCTAGCATAGTCTTTACCTTAACAACTTCTCACAAATTTACCTTAACGTTTTCTAAAATAGTACTTTTTGAAGTCTCTATCTTCTTTTTCTTCTTCTCTTTTTTTAAAATTCCAATCTAGTTAGGAATTGTACTTTGGTAAATTATGATAAAGAAAAATTGCTAGAAAGTCGAATACAACATGAAGATATGCAGAATACAAGCCCAAACTCGTATTATTAGATTTAACAGACATAAAATCTCATTTCAGTAAATATAACAAAAATAAACAAAACAAAGGAGGAAAGAATTACCAAAACAATACTCATTGTCCATTGAAAGTGTGTGCCCAGGTGATTAATAGAGAAAATTACTATTATACTTAGAACTTTTAGATGTTCTAAAATTGTAAATAAATTTTTTTAAAAAAATATTTTATTTATTTATTTGAGAGAGAGACAGTGAGAGAGAACATGAGCGAGGAGAAGGTCAGAGGGAGAAGCAGACTCCCCATGGAGCTGGGAGCCTGATGTGGGACTCGATCCCGGGACTCCAGGATCATGACCTGAGCTGAAGGCAGTCGCTTAACCAACTGAGCCACCCAGGCGCCCCTGTAAATAACATGTTTTAAGAGGGAGTGCCTGGGTAGCTCAGTTGGTTAAGTGTCTGAATCTTGATCTCACCTCAGAACTTGATCTTAGTATCATGAGTTCAAGCCACATGTTGGGCTCCACACTGAGCATAGAACCTACTTAACAAAAAATGTTTTAAGTGAAGTAGAAGTTTCCTATGTTAAATGCCTATATGTGTACTTTAAACAAATACCATGCATATCAATATTTAGAATTTTAATATGCTAATTGAGTTTATTAAATTATCTAATTTGGTTTGGGTTAACAATTATACTTGCATAGTACATGCATATGTACTACTCTTCTTTATTTAATTTTTATAACATTCCTAGAGGATATTATAAACCAGCCTCACAGAGGTCTGCTGATGGAAATGGAAGAAAGATTTTATAACAATTTCAGTGAGTTTGGGTATTCATTTAAAATTCTTTTATCCCAAGTGAAGTGAGTGATGCTCTGTTTCAAAAGTCATCTTTAATCTTTAATCACTAGCTAATTTTCATAATCTATCCCATAACTTTTTAGTTCAATTTAAATTATCTCTTGATGAAATAAAAGAATTCTGGATCCACTTCCAATTCCTTTTAAGAGGATTTTTTTTAAATGAATAACAAACTTAATAAAACTCCATCTGCTGTGGACTGAATTGTGACCTCTCAAAATTCATATGTTAAAACCTTAACCTCCAATGTGACTCTTTTGGCAGATAGGGCCTTTAAAAAGATACTTAAGGTTAAATGCGGTCATGAGGGTAGGACCCTGATCCAATAGAATTAGTGTCCTTATAAGAAAACAAAACAAAACAGAGAGCTTGTTCTCTCTGTCTTTCTCAAACTGTGTATATGTATGCACTGAAGAAGGGCCATGTGAGGACATTGTCTGCAAGCCAGGAAGAGAACTCTCACTAGAAACTGAATCAATTGGAATCTTGGTTTTAGACCTCTGTTCTCCAAAACTATGAGAAAATAAATTTCTGTTGTTTAAGCCAACAGTCTCTAGTCTTTTGTTATGGCAGCCCAAGGAGGCAAAGGCAATTCAATTCATAAAATATTTGCTGACAATACTTTGTAGATGATAATATTGAGGTCATTTTCTACTCATTGACAATTATTTTTAAATTAAAATCATGGTACAGCAATCTATTAAAAAAACTTGTTCTTTAAAGTTTCTGACTTTTAATTTTGTCCTTTGACCTCAGCTCCTATTTGTAAAAAAAAAAAAAGAAAAAGAATTCTTTCTTTCCAGGAAATACAGAAGCTGTTAAATATATCAAATACCAGTCAGTAGAGCCAGTTAGGCTTTCCTATTGATATATTTAAATATTCAGACCAAACTGATTTCTTATTCTGAAGAAACACCGACTGTGTTCTATAGTTCACTCTTGACATAGCTTCGCCCATCAATACCAAAAATAGCTGTTTATGGTCAGGTTCCACATTATCACAATGGGCTGGCTGCATGGGGGGAAGAAAGCCAATAAAACAGAAGCCCTAATTTGTAGCATTTACTGATTTTCCTTGATGTATGTATCCCCATCATGAATAATTTCAACCTACCATTGTTAAGTCATAGAACACAACATTTGGAAAAAATGCTAACGATCTGTTCTGATGGGCCAGTGAAAGCCACCTTCAGTGCATTTGTTTTTACCTAACTTGAAATTTGTACTGTCACTAATTGTTGTTTACTTCAGCTGATTTTTTTTTTTTTAAATCAAAACCTCTCAATGAAGAAAGCATTGCACTAAGTTACATTCTCTCATAAGCTATGTAGGTACCTACTCCAGATGTTTCCTGGTTGGCAGTTGCAGCATCAGAACACACCCCTATACAAAACATAAATTGCCAACCACATTTTTTGACAAAGTAATTCTTCATAATTTTATCATATCTAGAGCTAGTTGTACTTCTCAGCATTGAAGCTAAAAGAGAATTTAAATAAGAGCAGAGCTTTCTTCCTTTAAATCTCCATTTTCAAATTGCACGCATACTAAAAGAACTGCCACATAAGAATTTATCTGCACATTTGTCAAGTTTCAATGAAAGAATGCTTTGCTAGCTTCATTTATTCAATGAGTTGGTTTTCCATATCATTAGGCGGTTTCAGAAATCATTGAGCGATGATGCCTCAGAAAGTAAAACTTGAGCTACTTTCTTTACTGGAATCAGCAAACATTTCTAAGCAAATATCTTTGATGCAGTCATTCACTAATGTCTTGGCAACTGTATGTGTATTTTATCTTAGCAAGCCCAAATGCCACTTCATAAAAACCCATGAAACACTAATGTTTTATGCAGAATATTGAACATGGACTTCTGTTGGGTTTTTAATACTTTTTGTTTCCAAGAATTACTTGGTTTTTAATTTTTTAATGTTTTGTGTATAAATGATTAGTATATTTTGATGGTTTCATAAATTCATTGGGTAAAACATCTCCATAAATAATACACTATGGTTTTAGCACTTCACCATCAATTGGGGATAAAAGCCAAATTCAATATATGAGCTGATATTTTCAGGTAAATTTCATCAGAACTCTTTTCTTCTTGTTTCTGTGGAATCACTGCCACTATCTACATTCAAATACTACTGTGGCCACAGTCAGCAGATTGTATACATTTTCTCATAAAAAAGTAATAAATAAATAAATAAAAATTCAGTAAAGCTTGTGTGGCCATGCCATTGCAGTTAAAATAAATAATGAGAATTTATTCTCCTAATTTAGAAGTTAATCTTATAGGATAGATTATAAAATAGGCTTGATTAAAATTTAAAGTGTTATAAAAACATGTATAAAAATAAATATATTCTGGGACACCTGGGTGGCTCAGTTGGTTAAGCGGCTGCCTTCGGCTCAGGTCATGATCCCAGCGTCCTGGGATGGAGTCCTGCATCGAGCTCCTTGCTCAGCAGGGAGCCTGCTTCTCCCTCTGCCTCTGCCTGCCACTCTGTTTGCCTGTGCTTGTTCATTCTCTCTCCCTCTCTCTCTGACAAATAAATAAATAAAATCTTTAAAAATAAATAAATATATTCTTGGATATATTTATATACCAAGAATATATTCTTGGATATATTTATATACCAAGAATATATTCTTGGATATTTATATACTTTTGTGTTACAATTGCAAAGCAACCTTGAAATGTCACACACTGTCATGTGGTTCCACAGCATGTGGCCTGCATACAGCTTGAGCTACAGGCAATTCACCATATAAATTGAAAAACCCCATGTTTATACTGTATACAATGACATGAATCCACCTATCATGTTCTTAGATCTTGCAACAGTGTCTAACAGCTCTAGATTTTCCTAAATGCTTAGTCTCAGTCTCTGTCTTACTTCCTCTTGACTGGTAACAGTTTATGAATTGATACCAATCTTTGGACCACATGATTGATTAGTAGTGCTTTCATAGAGAAATCCTTCCCATATGTAGTTATAGCTCAGACATTTGTTGGATCATGAGGAGATTGATGATAAAGAGTTGTTAACATCTAATAAGATTTCATGATGTCAGATGATTCAGGCTTAGGATGCCAGGGGTGAGTTGGGGGATAGGGGTGAGGAAAAGATGGAAAATAAGAATTACTGATCTGACCTTAATCTCCTTCACATGAAGTTTCCATTTCTTGAGAATTCCCTTCATTCTTGCTGTTTTGACCTTTGACACCATCCCATTCCTTCCTCCACCTTATTCACTTTTCTACTGAAATACCATAGGACTAGAAGTCTTCTGCTTGAGTTCTAATTCTAGCAGTACAGGACAACCAAAGGTGAAGGTACTCCCTAATCTTCAATTTTTCAGTGAGCTGAGGAACCTCTAAGTGCCTGTACTACATAATTAAATAAAAAATACCTACATTTTGGGGCGCTTGGGTGGCTCAGTTGGTTGAGTGACTGTTTTCGGCTCAGGTCATGATCCTGGAGTCCTGGGATGGAGTCTCATGTCAGGCTCCCAGCTCCATGGGGAGTCTGCTTCTCTCTCTGATCTTCTCCCCTCTCATGTTTTCTCTCACTCACTCTCTCTCTCTCTCTCTCTCAAATGGATAAAGAAAATCTTAAAAAAAAAAAAAACAACAAACCTACATTTTGTGTCAGTTTTATATTTGTAGTGGGTTTGCAGCAACTGATTTTAAAATTAAATATAGACTAATTGTGACCACTACTCCAATTCCTGGTTCATCAGTGCTTCCACACCATCAACACCTGCCTTCATATTATAATGTAAAAAGTTAGCCTGTATGTGTGCGTGTGTGTGTGTGTGTGTGTGTGTGTGTTTCCATAGTTTCTGTCTGAGAGTTCTAGAATCAAAGAACCTCCACAAGTATCTACACTGTAAGTACTTTCTAGAAAGACCTTTCTAAAACAAATCTAATCATGTCATATCCCTGTTTAAAATCTGAATAATTTCTCACCACCATAAAAATGAAATCCAAAATCCTTAACAATGATGTTCAGGTTCTTCTAGATCTCACTGGCATGACCTATCATTCCTTTACCTGGCACACTCTAAGCAAACTGAATACCTTGCTGTTTGATAGCTTTGTACTCTCCTGAGCTGGTCTTTCTTCCATTTCTCTCTTTACTATGTAGCTTCAATGCATCCTTTAAGTCTCATCCTAGATGTTACTTCTCCATCAAAACCTCCCTTGACAGGGCCCTTCCCCTTACTGTGCTTCTGTAACCCACCTTCCTTTCCTTTCAGCTACTACAATTCCCTATGGCTATTATGTATTCAGTGGCTAGTCTTCCCCACCACTGTGATTGCCTTGAGAATAGAGGCCTTGCCTGTACTGCTTAGCAGTGTATCTGTAGCGATAAGCAAAATACCAACTCATACAGGATTCTTAGTGAATAAAAGTCAAATGGAGGAAGCCAGTCTGAATTCTTATTGAAAAAGCTGCCATTACCACCATAAAATTTCCCACAATTAACATCACTTGATTTAATTTGCATCATGTGACGTTTCTTCAGCCTTTATAAGTATGGTTAGCATTGTATTTATAGAATTTTGTACTTGTTTACTTATGTTTTTGAAAATATTTTTATTATCCTTTTCTCATTTTCTTATATGGTAATCTCTGGATTATTTTTAAAGAATGATAGCTTTATTATCAGGTACACACAAATCATATGCTTTGTTCCCTAGATTGTAATTATTTTAATTGAATATAAATGTTTTTCTAAAATGTTTTTAAACAATTTTTAAAATGAATACTATTGTATTTCTGTTTTTTACTATCAATTTGCTTATTAAATGATTTTAATTTATATAATGTAAAAGTGATACTCATGCAGCTCCTGTCCAGGTATAATTGGTAGAATTAGAAACAATATTTTCCTATTGTTTCCATCAGAATTTATTCAGTGGAAGATATATTATTTTTATTATTCAGAAATCTTATTATTATTCAATCTTCTTATTATTAATCTTATTGTTATTAATCTTGATATTATTATTATTCAGAAATCTTATTATTATTCAGGTTCGAATTGTAGAATTTCACAGGGACTAGAGCAATGATTTTGGGAATGAAGACAGCCTTGTGAAAGAACTGTCGTATAAAAATGTTGAGGGGGAACAAGGAACAAGGATTCTTGTATTTTGTGAGGAATACTTAAAGACATATAGCTTTCTTAAATGTTCACCCTGTTTATCCACCTTCTGCAGCTTTATTTCCAGATAGGAAAAGGAACTCATCACTGGGGAGCAGATGGGGCAGCAGAAGTTGCTGGAGGCTGTGAATATGCCTCACAGAGTTCAGCACCCAGCACAGCAGGATTCACTGCAGAGGCCTGGGGTGAGCAGGTGCCTGCAGGTCATCTCTGGTAGCATGGTCCATACTACCACCACTATCAACATAAATCACAAAAGTGAACATGCAAACAGGTATCAGGAGAGCTGCTGCTTCCCTGTTTTCAAGTGTGCTTCACAGAGAATTCACCAAAACAATACCCTTGTAAAAAATCCCAACACAACTGAACAGCAAATATCCTTTAAAATCCTTTGTAAATACATTTGGCAAGTGATCTATAGACAAAATGATTTAAACATATAAAAACCAAGAGTTGCTTTATGGATTTTTTCAGCAGCTTTTGTTAGCATTCCATAACATCTTATCTGTGATAGATTTAAGATCTCATATGAAAGTCTAGAGATTAACATTTCAAAAGTATTCACCAGCCAACCCTAGCTGAATATTTTTTTTAAGATTTTATTTATTTTTTTGACAGACAGAGATCATAAGCCAGCAGAGAGGCAGGCAGAGAGTGGAGGAAGCAGGCTCCCCGTGGAGCAGAGAGCCCAATGTGGGACTCAATGTGGGGCTCCATCCCAGGACCTTGAGATCATGACCTGAGCAGAAGGCAGAGGCTTCAGAGCCACCCAGGCGCCCCTGAATATTTTTTTCTATCCCATCCTGGTTCTCCTTGATTTCACTCATGACTTCTTGGATTTAACATCAACTCTAATTTCTGGAATGAGATCATCAGTAGTGAGGGGGAAGAGCTTTAACCAATGGCTCTGCCCCACTAAACCACATGACTTCAAATTTTCTATATTCAGATTTACTCCCATGATTTGCTCCGGTGTTGGAGGGCAAAAGGGCAGGAGGTCATACTTTCTTTGCTTCCAGCACTGACAGATGATACTTGCTTTTATAAATTGGGAATGATTAAAAAAAAAAAGAAATGCAAATAAACAGGATAAAAGACTCACTTCATACACTTAAAAAAATTGTGGGTTTCTTATTCAGACTATACATTCACACATAGAGAAGTCTCACGTAATTGTAAATCTTGGGGAGAAACACACTTCAATATTAAATTTAATGTCAAAAAGGAATTTTTTTTCTTCAAAGCATAAGTCATTTTGATTTTAAATATATACTCACAAGCAGAATTTCTTGAGAGCGTAACTATTTTTTTTTTTTACCCTTGACCCTATAGTTCAGGTCTTCTAATTGCTATAAGTATAGTTATGATATAATGTGAATAAATCTAAATAATTAAACTAACCTTTCTAAGTAGACTGAACTTATAGAAAGACAAAAGAGTCTGTCTTCTTTTTTTAAATCAATTTGAGTGGCCATCTTAGCCAGTGATGGTGAGTAGAGCAAGACTTGTTAGAAAAACTCACATCAATCTCCACCAGGGGGCAGAGTTCAGTGGCCTTATTCTGTAATAGGTTTACAACCCTTTGAGGACTTCCTAGAATCCTTAGGCTAATGGTTACTAAGCTGAAATTTATGCCCACACTTCTCTCTCCTGCCACAGCTATATTGACTCTCCAAATTCTTTGGATGACCCATGTTCTTTCCTGTAATTAGATAATCTACCAGGAACCTTCTATACCAGTCCCTCCCCATCTCTTCATCCGACTAGTAATGCCCACACATTCTTTAGGTCTCAACTTAGGATAGTCATCCCTAATTACTTTCTCCCTACCCACACTTATATACATACATACCCGCGTGACTAAGTTAAGCCCCCAAGGCCCTCCTCCCCACAGTACTGGTCACTTCTTTACAACATTTGTAATTCTTGTTTAGTGTCTTTTTCCCACAAGTCTGTAACACTAGGGGCAAAGGATAGTGTGTCTCATTCTTAATTGAATCATGAGCATAGCAGAGCATCTAGGTAAATATAAAAGGAAGGAAGGACAGAAGGAAGGAAAGAAGAAAATGATGAGGGGGATATAGAAGGGAAGGAAAGGTCTGTGCAAGATTATAAAATCTCTATTCCAATGGATTTAGAAGAAGTATGTAAATATTCTGTGATCTGGCTGGTTAGGCCACACTAAACCTCAAGGTCCCTTTAGTTCTGGATCATATTAAGTCAGCTATACCTTCTATATTTTCTGTTGAAAATATAGCTCCTGTGTGGTTCACTGGGAAGATTCTGGAACAGAACTGCACCAATGGTACAACTAAGTGGAGGACACACATTTATTCCAATTCATCTCAGTTTAACAAGGGGTGAGCTATGGTCAGTCATATATATTTGGCCCAGGTCTCTGCTCTGTGAGGAGCAAAACAAAAAACACTTTCTCTGGCAGACAGTTATGTTCCAGAAACTGCAGGGTGTAATTCTGTGGGTATAAATAAATCCAGCTCTTGACCAAGATAATCCTTAACCCTTTTCTCAGTTTGACTCAAAGTTAGACAAGTCTCTTCCTGGCTATGGGCCCCTTGACTTCTCTTTCTTAGAGCATTTAATTTTAAAAATGCCATTATAAATTCGTTCTCTATCCCTTGGAGGTGTACATTTTCTCCTAGCCTCTTGCCAGTTTTTATAGCAGAGAAATTTCTTTCTCAAGATCTGGAAGCCATCCCTTTGAAGTATAATCATCAAGAGTGATAGCAAACCCTATATCCCCATTTCTGTGGGAAGGTGGGAGCCTAACTTAGATAAATGACAGTTATCAAACACAGATGGCTGATCACATTGACCAAGCCCCCCTCAATGTCCTCTAGGGCACTTGCTTACTAGCTCACCTCAGCACTTAAATCTCCACAACTTTTGTTTCAGCAGAGTGGAGTCAGTGTCTCTGGGCTGTTGGAACAGTTTTGAATAAAGGCTTTTTTGCCTGTTTAATTCTAATGCACTTTTTCTTTGGCATCTGGTGGGAAGAGATCACAGCCATTTACATGAGGTTTGGCCCAGCTCATATGTACACTTGAATTAAACTGGAGCTACATCACTCATGACCAATGTGAATGTTCTAGAAGGTGACCAAATTTAAAACAAAAAAATGATTTCACAGAATAAAATGCCAATTAACTTCCTTTTAGTGAGCACGAGGATTATTTTTATTTGGGGGAGTGGGATTGTTTTCTTTTAATGCTGCTATTTTGGGATAACATTGAGGGGGAAGCATCTCATCACTTCTAAGCAATGCAAGTTTGAACAATGTCCAGGCACAAAATCTGTAGTTGCCATGCTTCTGAGCTAAATCAATTTTCTATCCCATAAATACAGCTCATATAATGGTCTTGGCTGCAACCTTGAAACCTTGCTGAGCTCTTATTGTGAAGGCCCTGAGTGCCTGGGTTTTATTTTATTCTGATTTAGACAGCAGCTGATGGATTTTGTGGCCTAAAGAGCACTGGGTTTGGGAACCAGACTGCCTGGGTCCGTATTCTGGATCCACTGGGACTTCAGTTAGTTGCTATACATCTGAGTAAAAGGAAATATTACAGAATCTGATGCCTAGTAAATGCTTGATAAATGTTCTTGTCATTGCTACTATCATCATCTTCATTGTCACTTTCACTACTATGAAAAACAAACAGGACTTCATGATTTCAGAATTTCTACTCTCCACCAAAAAAAAAAAAGTTATTGATAGGTAGGATTCTGACTTACAATAGACTTTCAGCCCTGCTGAATTGCTTCATTCATGCATAATGCTGAGCCCTATTTGTGAGACCTTTGTCTTTCTCTCTCCTCACCCCAATCCCTGAATTTTTTTAGTGATGGATGGGCAGACAGAGATGAAGTCATTGAAGGTTATGAGGTGGAAGCCAACGGGGGAATCACAATAAAGCTGCAGTCTCCAGAGGTCAGGTCGTTTGATGATTATTTCCTGAAGCTGAGGCTGGACACTAATACAAGGAATCCCTGGTTCCCTGAGTTCTGGCAACATCGGTTCCAGTGCCGCCTACCAGGACATCTTCTGGAAAATCCCAACTTTAAAAGAATCTGCACAGGTAATTCCTCATTCACAAAATAACAACTCAGAAGTTATAACTCTAGCCCCATTGCAACTTGTTGAATGAAAGTAGAAGGTGTCAGGGCTGCAGTTCCAAAGACTGAATTGCCATCTTAATTTATAAAATACCTAGAATGAGGAGAGTGTGTGTATTACCGCAAGGATTCACATTTCTATATTCTGGAAAAACTGCTTTGGTCTCTGGTGGAGCAAGTTGTGAGAAGAGATAATGCAGGTAAAGGAAAAGCAGACTGATATTTCAGGTATCTAGTATTCAAGCCAGAGGAAATAGATTTTATTGCAAGCATGCTTAGGAAATGTTAGCCATAGACATAAGTAAGCAGCACTGGTTTGATCCCTTATTCTTTATGACTCACTTCAAAATACAAGTCAGAAGAAGATGAGATAACGTTACTCAGAGCCACACCACTAACATGGGTGTATGTGGACATAGGTGGCAAGAAGCTCAACACTCTCATCTGTAAATAGGAGTGACATTTCCTGGTGGGACAGGTAATTCCCATGTTCTGCTCACTGAAGGTATGCCAGGAAAGGACAACACATTGTTTCAGGTCTTTCAGGGCTTGGTGAGCACTACTGGATGTCCTTTTCTGACCACCAGGAACTACCACACTTCTTAACAAACTTCTTAGCACGGTAATTTTATGAGTGTTATCATTACTGCATAGAGACATTGCTGTCTACTGTCCTTTTTCAGTATTGCTTAATGTGGCAAAAATAGATCCCCTTTGGTCTACCATAGTGCCGTTCAAAGCCAGTTGTCTATACTCGGTTGATAGCAGAGCATGATGGACAGGCATTAAAGATGGTGTCACCATTGACTGAGATGGGAAAGACTCCAAGAAAAGCAGAAAGGATCAGGAGCTACATTTCAGATGGGTTAATTTTAAGATGTCTATTAGTGATGCAACTCTATATGTCATTTGGTCATTGTGTTTTATTGGTAAAATTTAGAATGCTATTTATTAAACACTTGGATATCTTTTTGCAAGGATTTCCAAGAAAATATCTTGTGACCTAAGCTTTCAAAACAAAAGTTAGAATTCTGTAGCCATGTATGTTTTGAAAACCATTTTGGGTTTTCGGTTGTCACAGTTCATGCCAATGTCAGGGTTAAAATCTGAACTTGGTTAATGTTCATAGTAGAAAATTAAAAAAAATTTTGCACATTCATGAATTGCTCTTATATTATGCTTGACTCTCAGCTATTTTTAAGAGCTTCTGTTGGGTCCGTAATCAAAGGAGCGAGACTGATACAAAGCGAAAGTCAAGCAAAGCTTTATTTCGCGCCAAGCATCAAGAATCAAACTGACCGGCCAGGGCCGTCTCTTACAAAGAGGCAACTCCTCTCTGCCTTACAGACTGGCTTTTAAGGGCAAAGGCCATGTGGTTGGGCCTGACCACGCAAGGTGGCCAATGACACAGAGAAAACTGCACAGTCAGTCTAGGTCACACATAAGTGACCAATTGAGTTACAGTTTACCCCATAGTAGGCATTTGAACTACCCTATCACCTTGGTCAGAATTGGTGCCCAAAGGGCGGGGTCCACACACCTTGGTAGCTAGGGAGACAGTATGCGCACCCCACTGATTGGATACCTCCACCAGGCCTGACCCGCCCTTGTATTTGGGCTTTGTTACCTGGGACTGGTTTCCAGGACTTGTTTTTTTTTGTTTTTGTTTTTGTTTTTATGTTCTTAATTTCAGCTTTATTGAGACATATTTGACATATAAAATTGTAAGATATTTAAAGTGTACATCATGGTGGTTTCATGCATGTGTGCATTGTGAAAGACTTCCCCCGTCTAATTAATTAATACATCCATCACCTCACATATTTATCTTTGTGCATGTGTGTGTAATAACATTTAAGTTTTACTCTCTTAGCAAATTTCAATTATATAGTGTTATACTGAGGAGACTTGTTTTTAAGTAAGTCCCCTTCGGGGAGCAGCACCGCCTTGCTCTCCCTGAAGGGGAGCAGGGACAGTTTAAGTTTTACTGCATAAACAACACAATGGCTATTCAACTGAAATGGAGCCGTTTTGGCTAAATAGGCCTTTACACTTCTTATGTGATTACAACCGTTAATAAACATGTTTATGTTTGCATTTCATTCT
>ML108704.1:0-21667 GCA_003697995.1 Taxidea taxus jeffersonii | reverse complement strand
GGAGATATGTTGGAAAGGTACTAACTGAAACATCAAAGCCCAACTTTTTTTTTTTTTTTAAGATTTTATTTATTTATTTGACAGAGAGAGACACAGCCAGAGAGGGAACACAGGCAGGGGGAGTGGGAGAGGGAGAAGCAGGCTTCCCGTGAAGCAGGAAGCCTGATATGGGGCTGGATCCCAGGACCCTGGGATCATGACCTGAGGCGAAGGCAGATGCTTAACAACTGAGTCACCCGGTCTCCCCTTACTTTTTTTATTTTTTAAGATTTTATTTATTTATTTGAGAGAGATGGAAGTGGGGGGAGGAAAGAGGGAGAGGGAGAATCAGGCTCCACTGAGCAGGGTTCCGTGGGATCATGACCTGAGCCAAAGGTAGACAGTTAACCTACTGAGCCACCCAGGAAAAAAGCCTAATTAAAAAAAAAAAAAATCAATCATTGTGAGGACAATGGAAGGAATAGGTATGAAACAAATCGAAGTCACTCTCTTCCAGTGTCTTAGTTGTTTATAGCGTTTGTGTTATGTTTGCAATGGCATAGTGCTTTATCCTTCCTGATGAGAATTGTGAAAATGATTCCATGGGATCTGTGAGAGTTTGAAAGATTAACCACTGGGTCCAACACTGGTTTGGTCAGGTATCTACCAAATGACTTGGAGGACCTTACTTAATTTCTGAATCAATTTCTGCAACTGTAGCATGGTAACACTTTACACAGGTGTGAGAATAGAATAAAATAATACAAGTGAGATACTTTGAAAATTATAATTCCTAACATAAATGTGAAGTTTATTATTTGTGTCATATCTTACCAGAAGGCAAATAAGTATAGCATGGGTCACCTTATTAATATTACAGGTTTTGAAATTATAAATTTAGCATAACTACGTTCCAAGATGTGGAAACTAGAAAAACAAGCACACAGTCCTTAATCAACCACCCTTATATCATGCCAATACAGATATTTTATTTTTTTCTTACTTAGGCTTTTACAATTTTTTTCTGATTATAAAAGTAATACTTACTCCTATGACTATTGTATATAAATTGGAAATATAGAAAAACAAAAGAAAGATGATAAGTATTAGGAATTTTCTTTTATATAGCCTCTGTTAATCACTATTAATTTTTAATATATTTCCAGCAAATACACTGTTAAATTTTTGGTATATTTTTATCTGTATGTACTTTTAAATCATATAGTCAATATTATTTTATATATTGTTTTTAAATGAATATTGCCTTTTCTTTTAAATTTATAAATTTATCATTAATTTCTTTCATTCTTCACAGCTACAAAACATTCTGCAGATAAGCCCTAATTTATTTATCTCTTTCTTCCTACCCATTTAAGCTGTTTTCACTTCTTTATGAATTAAAAAAAAGCTGTAGAAATGTATTAAGAAATTCTTCTTCCTAACCATCCCCCCTTTTTCTCTCTCTCTCTCTCTCTTTCTTTCTTTTGATGATTTTCTTAAGACTTATTTCCAGAAATTGAATTACTCAATCAAATGATATGAACACTTCTAAGAAAATAAGACATCTCAGAAGGTAGCTTCTACCAGCACTGCTTGCAATTCTATGAACATTTTTTTCATTTTGTTTTGCAGTTATAATTGTAATGTACATATAATTCTGTATCTTATTTTCAGTTAGGATTATACTTTACCTTCTTGATGTTGCTGCATGACCTTTATAACCTCCATTTTAATATCTCCATAATATTCTACCCAGTTAATTATTTAGACATTCTTATATTATTGGTTGCTTCCAATTTTTCTTCATATAAAAAACACTGACTATGATACAGAGAGTTTTCATGGCTGTTGTTGCTATTTTTAGAGTGTTTCCTCACTATAGATTTTTAAATATATAATTATTGGCCTAAGAACATAACAATATTTAGGCTTCTTAAAAAATGTATTACCATTGTCTTGCAATATGGTGATATTAGGATTTGCTGTCGTTAGTAGTATATTAACTGGTTGAGTTCACTATGTCTTCACAGATCTTATTCACAGTCCAGTGAATTTATAGCCATAATACTTTCTCCCCTTATTCTTTATACCAACTGGAAACAAGTGGGCACAATACTTTTTAAAGCTGATATATCCTTGTATTTGGTTATTATCCAAGACATAGTGAAAGAATTTGGATGATATCTGTAATACTCACCAACAGCTCAGGACCAGTAAGATAATGACAGCTAGTCTGATATGACAAAATTTCAAGACTTCCAAGCATGAGTGCTCTTTTTTTTTAATGAGCTATAATTGATATGTAACATTATATTAGTTTCTAGTATACTGCATAATATTTGATATTTGTTTATATAGTAAAATCATCAATACAGCATCCTTTACCATCTATATTATATATATATATAATTTTATTTATTTATTTGTTTGTTTATTTTAGAGAGAGAGCACATCACATGCATGGAGGAGTGAGGGAGGGGAGGGGCAAAGGGGGAGGAGGAAGAGGGAAAGAGAATCTCAAGGAAAAGTCCACCTAGTGTGGAGCCCCATGTGGGACTCCATGCCTTGATCCCAAGATCATCACCTGAGCCGAAACCAAGAGTCAGATGTTCAACTGACTGAGCCACCCAGGTGCACCTTATCTTTTCTTTATCCATTTATCCATCAAGGAGCCCTTAAGTTGCTCACATGTCTGGGCTATTATAAACAGCTGCAATGAACATAGGGTGCATTTATTTTTCAGGTGTTTTTGTTTCCATAAGATAAATACCCAAAAGTAGAATTGTTGCATCATATGATAGTGGTATTACTAAATTTTTGAGAAACCTCTATACTGTTTCCCAGAGTGCAGTGCAACAATTTCTATTCCCACAAACAGTGCACAAGGGTCCCCTTTTCACCACATCCTCAGAAGAACTTGCTTTTCTTGTCTTTTGGATGATATCCACTCTAACAGTTAACCTGCAGCCCATTGACAGATACTTGAAGTGGGCAGAGTGTAATGTTCCTCCAGGAAGCTCCCTACTATCTTCCTGTTAATATCTTGCTAAAGGGAAAAAAAACCCCTTAACTTGAAAATGGCAATGTCTCTGATATCCAGTGAGTCTTCTTTAACATCTGAGAATCCTTTTGAAACCTCCCTTTTCCTTACCTCCCCCATCGACATAGTATATAATCATCCACCCCTCATAACCCTGGGACAGCAGCTCTTTCTGCCCATGGGTCCTGTCCCCGTGCTTTAATAAACCACCATTTTGCACCAAAAGACATCTCAAGAGTTCTTTCTTGGTCATTGGCCCAGGAGTCCACCCTACTGAACCTCATCTATAACTCCAAAACCCCATCAATGTTACCTACTTTCTTGAAATAAATTCAGCTGTTATTTTTAATAGACCAAACTCATTCAACAGATTCAAGGTATCTAAATGTCTCTTTCAGTGAAGTGGTACATAGGGGGCAGATTGCAATACATTTGAAAGAACACTAGGTTGGAAATTTTTAGCTATACTCAAATTAGCTGTTTGGCTGTGGGTAAATAATTTACCTCTTAAGCCCTAGCATTTTTATCTCTAATATAATGAGTTTGGGTGATATAAAATAATAATAAGTATATTAAACTTTTTATGTGTCTCTGTGTACCCAGTCTTATATAGCTTAACAACTGTGTGAAATAGGTGTAAAGTTTGCATTAATCAGGATATGCTAGATTGTGCTTAGTATCAACAAAGAAAGAAGGAAGGAAGTGATGTGGGGAGCAAAGGCAGAAGGAAATGTAGATAAAATTAAACATCCTTATAACCTGAAGCCCATGGTCAAATACTCGAGACAGGCAGTGTAACATTCCTCCAGGAAACTCCTGTCTTCATATTAATGCTTTACCAGAGGGAAAAACCACCTTAGCCAGATAGTAGCTAGGCCTCCAGGATCCTGTGAAAGAGTTTTCTTTAGCATATGAAAGTCCTTTGGGAAACTTCCCTTTGTCTTTACCTCCCCATAGCTCCAAAGTATATGCTTGGTGATTCCCACAGAGCTTCCAACCGAAATAGGGCAGACTTATTCCTTTGAAGACCAGGTATATCTTCACTCACCTATTAAAGTTCAGGATAGTTTATTCTTCCATGTCATTTTAATAATTGAATGGATTCATAGAAATGTGTTCTATCATTCAAAAGACATAAAGATGGACTCAGGTACACACGTTTTCTATCATTTTATTTTATATTCATCATGATTTTGTTTTGAAAGGGCTTGACTAATTTTTAGCATCAAGCAGATATGGACTTCAGGTATAAAAATGGAAATTTTTTGAGGCCAGCAATGCTTATTGTAACAGTGATCAGTTGCTATTTTATCTTTAATAGAAACATCTAATTTACAATTATGTAATGTTGGATATGTTAGTGAACTTTCTGCTATGTAAACTAGTTACCTAGAGAATGGCCTAAGGTTTATTAGTTTAATTTATTAATAAACCCTTTAATTAGATCAATTTCTCCTTATTAAACAATTTATATACTTGGAAAATTTAATGCTTCCACCTATGGTCCAGCCTAACTTCTAAACAAATTTGAGAATGGGTATTTTTAATGATTAAAATCTATGGCTATTCTTTATAAAGAGTTCACCTTGACATAAACGGCTGCTGTATATTTACATATTCCCAAATGGCTACATATAGGATTACTCTATATCATATAAATTGTACTGCTTCTCATCAGGAGAATAGTTTTGCATTTCACATCTTGTGCACATTTGCTGCTGGGAAAACTTACATGAAGTAAAATCATAATTTCAGCCATCATAAGAAGTTACAGTCTTTTCATGATGGGTAGACCAAACATACTTGGCATATGGCCCATTTACTCTTTTTCCTGTATTTTTATATTCTTGTTGAGGTATAATTGACATATATAAAACTACACGTACTTAAATTAAACTATTTGACAAATTTTGACATGTGTGTATGCCCATGAAATCATCACCACAATCAAGATAATGAATATATTACTCCCCAAATTCCTTTCTGTCTCACTGAAAATCCCTCCCTCCCACTATTTCCCACCACTCTCCTCCCTCCTATTCACATGCAATTTTCCATCACAGTAGTTCATTTGCAATTTCTACTCTTTTTTTTTTTATGGTTTTGTTTATTTATTTATTTGAGGGAAAGAGGAGGAAGAGGGACAAGCTGACTGTGCTAAGCACAGAGTCCTACTTGGGGATCAATCCCATGACCCTGAGATCATTACCTGAGCTGGGATCAAGAGTTGGAGCCTTAATCAGTTGAGCCACGCAGGCACCCCCTCCTCTTTTATATGAATGAGATTGTATGCTGTGAACTGCTTTCTGTCTGCATTCTTTCACTCAGCACAGTTAATTTGAGATTCATCATTGTATTGCATGTATCAATACTTCAGTTTTTAAAAATTGTTGAGTAGTGTTCCATTATCTGGTCATAACAAAATTTGTTTATCCTTTTACCTGGTAATGGATTTGAGTTGTTTCCTAAACCAAGCAGCTAAGAACATCCATGTACAATTTTTGTACAGACATATGCTTTCTTTTCTTTTGGGGCATATCCTAGCTGTAGAATGCCTGGATCCGATGGGAGATATATGCCTGACTTTTAAAAAATTTATTCTTTGGTCCTATGCATTATGGAGATACATAATTGGGAAAACAGCATCATAAAGGAATCAAACACTGAAAAGATAAATGGTTTGTTAGAATTCAGAATCAGTCAGATTTTTTAACTTGTTCTTGAAGAGGATGTTCCATCATTCCATGATTTCTGCTGTGTGGAGGTAACAGTTAAGGTGAAGGAGATAATTCTGTATCCATATCCTGAGCCAAGTTTTGGATTATAATAGCTACTAAGCATGATTCCTTATTAGACACTGCAAAATGGAGGTTGACATGTCTCTGGACAAATTCTTCAGTATGTTCTCTGGAGGTAAATTCTTTGGTGCCTGCTTTTTTTTTGAAAACTAACTTCATACCTGAAGTTATTATATACATTTGTGCCCTGATGAGTGGGGTCCTATGTAATCAACCTACCAGTTACATTTATAATCTAGGTCCTGTGTCCCTGGGCCACTATAGCACACTTAAGTATTATAGTATATATCCAGGAGCTGCTTGTCAAACTTCACACCAAAGATCTGTGTGAAGTAGTGTTAAACCTGCTGTCATAGTCACCTGTGCCTCTGTCAATGTCCTGTCATGATTCTATATGGCCACTCTATTTACTAATTGAATGTTCTCTGGAGTATCACTGGCTGGTAAACAGCATTATTTGTGACAACAAATCCTTACAGAAGTTTGATGGGCATCCATAGGTACTACATGGGACAAGTATTAAAATTTGTTAAAAATGTAAAAAAATTGAATCCATAAGTACTTACATCAAATAGATTTGGTCTAATACTGTAATCAACAGAACACTATTATCCAATCCATTTGGATAAATTAATAGCCCAGACCCTAAGATGATATGAAGAAGAATCTTATCCTTTAGAGCAGTGATTCTCAAGGCTGGCTTATTAAAGTCATCATGAAAGCTTTTAAAAAAGCTCTCCAATTTATGTAAACAGAAATGTCTTAATAACACAAAGTACATTTGATTTGGGAAAAGAAAAAGTTACTTCACAGTACTAAGTGCTCACACCACACCAACTGAATCAAAATCTCTGGAGTGGAGCCAACTCCTTAGGTTAAGGACAGGAAGAAATTCATACTTAAAATTTATGAGCCTTTTAGCTCTTCTCTTTTTTTAATTTTTAAAATTTGGAATCATCTATCACTCTCCAAGTTGAGAGCTTGCCAAGGTTTTGGCTGTGGATATGGCAACTGCAGTAACTAATGAGAATTTAGTAATTTCTCATGCTGAATGAATCTCTTCCATTTGTTTTATTTATTTATTGGTAGGCTTGTTGAAGCATTAGCATTCCAAAATCAATAAGTCATGGCTGTATACTGTTTTTCTTTGTCAAGGTTGGGCAATTATGAGATGTATTAATTTTCTATTGCTGCCATAATAAATTACCATAAAGTCAGTGCTTTAAAACAATCCAAATTTATTATTCTACAGTTCCATGGGCATCTTGTTGGACCAACAGGTCCACCACAGTAGATATTTAGACAGAGTGAGGGATTAGCTTTCTAGTAGCTACTTCTTTAGATCTTTTGCAGTAGACCTGCTCTATTAGCAGTTGCAATGAGAAAGGACAAAACTCTTTAGGTACATATATAAAAACCCAATTTCATTGTATTTCTGTGAAAGGTGAAACATTTAGACCATTAAGGACATGTGCCTCTGGCTGACCGGAATGGTATCTGAATGCATGGATACTTTCCTTTACATTTCCCTAATCCCTGTTTTTTTCATTTTCCATTGCTGGATTTGTCCTTCTACACTCCCAAACACTGTGCTCTTACCACAGAGAAATAAAGATCTAGTTGCCTGGATAATTGAAAATTTTGTATAGCCATATGTGTCCTTACAGATATTTTTTGTCCAGCTCTCAATTCACTTCATATGAATGATTTTTATCTTTCTCCCACAGATATGCATCAAGATATCAGACATTCTCCAGAAGTCTTGCTGTATCTTAAAGCTAGAGCCTAACTAGAGTCTTAATATCCTCTCTCATCTGTTGTCATCATTTGAAAGATTTATGGGTGCCAAAGTAATTCCCGAAGAGATTTTATCACAAAAATAAGAGTTTTTATTTGGTCCTTGCCATGAAGCTGAGTTTTCACTTGTTCTTTGTAGCATAAACTTCTTCTGTTTTATCTCTTAAGAGTTGGAAGTGAGAGGCACCTGGGTGGCTTCGTCGGCTGAGCATCTGCCTTCAGCTCAGGTCATGATGGGATCGAGTACCACATTGGGCTCCTTGCTTGGCAGGAGCCTGCTTCTCCCTCTGCCACATGCCCTGCTTGTGCTCTCTCTCTCTCTGACAAAGAAGTTAATAAAATCTTAGAAAAAAAAAGGAGTTGGAAGTAAGAGTCAATTTCATTTTTATTTCTGCACATTTAATATACCTACCTCCTTGCTTAAACATGCAACCTCATTTGATAAAACACCTGCCTTCCAAGTTATTATAAGTGACAATGTTACTGAATATTTTGCTGCTGAATAATAATGGATTTATGTCCTTTATGACATTGGTCACAGTCTCCTCACCATCTGCTGCCAGTTTTTATAAGCCTCATATTTAATGATTCATTGTCATTTTCAATGTATTTTTTTTTTTTTAAGTATACTCCATGTCCAGCATGGAGCCCAATGCAGAGTTTAAACTCAGGACCCTAAGATCAAGACCTGAACTGAGACAAAGAGTCGGATGCTTAACTGACTAAGCCATCCAGGTGCTCCTTGTGGTCATTTTATTGTTGTTACAGCATTCCCCTATGTATAGGTATCAATTCCCTTTTTGATTAGGATAGGTGAGGATACATATTATAACAGATAACCCCTAACTTACCATCTTTCAAGAAGAAAAAAATATTTCTTGTTCTTGACATATGTCCATTATGTATGAGTTAAGAAACTGCTCCATGTCTTCTGCACCTAACACCCTGCCTGATAGACTAACTTCAGCCTGGAACATTGATAGTTGTGGTAGGGAAACAGAACGTGACCAATGTGATCTGGAGTTAAAGCTTCTGCTAAAAGTCATACATTTCATTGACCAAAGCCAGTCCTATGGTTCAACAAAATATCAATGGAGAGAAGATCCATAAACCATCTCAAGATATCTAATATTTATGGGTAATAATACAATTTATGAAAATATTTAATCAAAATTCACACTGCTTCTATTTATTTAGGAGGTTCATGTGTATAAAATGTATGTTTAGAATTTTTGGTTTTGAACTCACTTAAACCTTTAATTGGCAGAATTACCTTGCCAAAATGCATTTCTATGCACTTCCAATGCATTTTTGCCAAAGGTAAAGAGATATTTCCTTCTTATTTACCAGGAGCTAAATTAATTATAGGAAATTTTTATTAAGACAGTGAATGAAAAATTCAGAACTCCAAGACGAAGAGACATTAGCCAAAGGGTTATCAACAAAATGCCTTTCTTTTCTAATCAAGGTAGGATTAAGTAATAATTAAGTGCTTCTGTACTGAGATTTCATGTTTCTGCTAGTGAAGACTTCTTTATTTAGAGGCTTTGGGAGTGGAGCTTATACCCATCTTAGGAAGAACAAAAAGAAAGTGATTCATGTATAGTCAGTTATAGCCAACTACTCTCTACTTAAGGCCCCACCTCTAATGTTTAACCTACAATGATTGACACTCAAGAGCAGTTTTAGGATTTCCTTTCTCTTGTGGAACATGATATGTCAACATTACTGCTTAATAACACATACAGTTCTTGCAAAAAACCCCACATGTGCAGAAACTCTTACGGAAGAGTACAAATGTCATTGACGATCTTAAGCTTGTATTTCCCCCTTATAAAGAGATTAATTTACATCATCTCCTAGGAATAAAATGTCCTTAGCCTTGCTGCACTGTGCTCTCTTACTGATATTTTTGCAAGTCTGTATGTTCAGAAAGTAAGAAGACATTGTCATGTAGCAAATGGCTAAGAATCCCCCTATTCTGTGCTCTAGCTTTTCCCTATAGGATTCTGCAGAAGTCCCTGGCACACTATTTTTAGGCATTATACCATTTAAAATTCCCAAAATAATATGTGAAAATTAGTGTCATATTAATTCTTATCATCACTAAGGCAGAATATTTTCTCAGCTTTTATGATTTTTTAAAAATTTTAACTTCTGTGCCTTCTTTACTGTGTTGTCAGATTACCCTTTCTTGAAATTAAAATTATTTTGTTTTTAAAATTCTTATTATAAAACTTGTACTTCCTCATTTTAAAACCTTTACAAAAAATAAAGGAAATCAGTCCTGGCCTTTGAGTCCTCAAAATTATGTCATTAGTGACTTACTCATTTTGTAGAAAAGCTTAGGTCATGAAAGCGTGTATTTTAGACTCTGCTGTGATGTGAACAAGTTAGGGAAGTGGTCACATAGCTATTAGAATGGGGTTTGTTGAAAAGAAAACATATGAACAAAAGCTAAATTGTGTTGTTGAGATATACCTATATATCATCATTTTTTAAAAAAGTGACATGGATAAATAATAAAAATACAAATAAATGCAAACAAAAGAGGTACAAACTTTCCATTATAAAATAAGTCAGAGAATGTAATGTATAGCATGGTGACTATAGTTAATAATATTGTGTTTCATATTTGAAAGTTGCTTAGACAGTAGATCTCACAAGTTATTATCACACACACATACACAAAATGAATCAGGATATAGGTTATAGGAAATGTTCAGAAGTCTTCTAGCTATTTGGAACAGCCCATATAGACTTAAGACATTATGAAAAACTGGGTATAAGGCTAGACTATTAACTAAAGTGTTATGTATACATATCTGTATGTGTTTTATGCATTAATACCTAGACTTTTTCCAATAATTATTTAAGGCAATCCAAAAAACTTCCAACAATATGATTTTTTAAAATTAAATGAATAGAAAATAAATATTCTAAGAAGCTAGTTATGGTATAAAATATGATCCCTTATATATGGCCTTGACTTTCTTTAATATACTTTTTTAAAGAATAGTTTTAGATTTACAGAAAAACTGGGAGGAGAGGACAGAGAATCTATATATCTGACAATCAGTTTTCTGTATTATTAACATGCTACATTAGTATACTATATTTGTTATAATTAATAAAACAATAGTGACACATTATTATTATTAACTGAAGTCCATATTTTATTCCTATTTTCTTGCTTTTTATCCAGTATCCTTTTTTTTTTCTTTTTCTATTCCAGGATACCACCCAATGGATACCACATTACATTTAGTCATCATCTCTCCTTAGGCTCCTCTTGGCTGTGACAGTTAAAATATGACTTTTTAAAATATGGAAATTCTGTAAAATAAGGATAGGGGAAAATCAGATAAAGTCAAAGTTGTGATTAGAGACAAAATAATACATGTTATGAGATTAGGTTCTGTGGCTGGAGATGGGGAACAAATATGGCTTTCAACCTCAGTGTCCAAAAGATATGAAAACACCAGTTGCTTATGATATTTCATAGAAATGGAACTCTTCCTGGTATAGTCCTGAGAGAACTTTCTCTTGAGGCCATAATTAAGACTTTTTAATATCCTAAACATGTTCCTTAACATTATGTTTATGGAAAATTTAAATATGGCTTATTAAGGCTATTTCCTGTATTATCTTTTTTTTTGTATTATCTTAAAGGTGGGCCAAGTCATGATGACTAAGTGCATTTCAGGTGTCTGAGGAGGGACAGCAATGGGGTCAATGCAGTACAGTTATCCAAGCTCATTGTGGGATTGATCACTTACCCTAAATAGCTCTTCCTACACAGTTCTTTCTAAGGTTTCCAAGGAAAATCAGATAAATCAGTAGAGTCAATATTGATGATTTCAGGTTGGATCCTTCTAACCCACCTCACCCCAGTCTTTCCCTCATCTTCTTTGTTGATGCAAGACAAACAAAGGACTTTAACCATGGATACTTGAAAAGAACTCTCCATGGGGGGATTTAGAGTAGGAAGACTAAATTCCGGTTGGTGGAACTATGAGGGCTGGGTTTTGAGACAGGTTTTCCAGACACCTCACAGATTGAGGGATAACTGCCTGTTCTGTCTTTCCTTGCTTCACACTGCATTTGTTCTTCTTGCTCAGGGGCAGCTGCTCATAAAAATGAATTATATTTTCTTTGGCTACATCTGTGTATGGTGCGGGATTGCAAAACATTTGAAGGTATTTTTTCTATGCAATTATAATATGCCAGATGAGATTTTCTGTAATCACAATTACTTATAATTCTTTAGATTTAAATTTTCTCTGGGGGGAGTATTTCTAATTAAAGCACTGCTACAATTAAAATAGAAGTGTGACCTACTGTCCTTAAGCTTCTTCAGAATATTACATACATCCCCAACTCCTACTCTGGCCTAGTTCTGTACACAAGGTTTAGTAGATCCTTGCTTGATTTCTGACTTTATTCCTTGATATGTGTGACTTTGGAAAAATTTTCTAACATTTTGAAGCCTCATCCATAATATGGGAAGTGTATACCAGTGTTAAAGGGCAAAGATTTAAATTAAATGAAATAAATTATGTGATGCTCTTATACAAATATTTAGATAGTATTACTGTCTTAATGATGTTATCTATCTATGTATACATAAATAAATATAAATATATACATAAAATATATACATAATATATATAAATATTTTTAAATTATTTATTTATTTATTTGACAGAGAGAGACACAGTGAGAGAGGGAACACAAGCAGGGAAGCAGCAGAGGAAGAGGGAGACGCAGGCTTCCTGCCGAGCAGGGAACTTGATGTGGGGCTCGATCCCAGGAACCTGGGATGATGACCTGAGCTGAAGGCAGATGCTTAATGACTGAGCCACCAAGGCACCCCCATAAATATATTTAAAACCATTTACTTATCTATACATGATATATGATATCCATCTTATATATCATAATTCTTAAATCATTGTGCCCTTTTCATGTTTGTCAAAAGGTTTAGCTGGTATTTCTTTCTGCTCTTTTGAATTCTCCAACTTCCTTGCTGTCAAATATATTCACGAGCTTCCAGGATACTCAGCTTAGGGGAATTTTATTGCTTTTGAGAGGTTGGGAATTTTATCCCAACATTTTATTTGGTTCCTTACCTGAGGAGAAAAGATCCCATGACCCAAAGAAGGATACTAGCTTGGACCTGAGTGACCGTTCATCTCCAGTAGGTCAGGTGAGGTTAGTGATGTGGGGCAGACTAACCTGTCCATCTGTTGGTATATACCGTGAAAGTGGACCCTTCCAATCCCACCTCCCCCCACCTTGGACCATCACTTACCTGCTCATCTTTGAATTCTCCCTAGAGAGTCTCTGTGTTTCTTACTGTGATTGTCAAACTTTCCTCTAAATCATAGTTTTCTTAAAAGTTATAAATGCAAGATATACTTTTACATTCCCTCCCTCACTAGGCACAATGACAAGGTGAGTGTGTAATACAGTGAGCTGAATGAATGGATGAGTGATGAAATTGGGCTTCACTCAGAGATTCCCTGGCCCAGAGGTCTTACTGTCTGAAAACTCCTATTACTACCATCAGTGCTTTTTTGGTTGGATGCATGTGACTATCTTGAATGCCACCGTATGTTTCATAGTGGAGGACAGGGCCCTAAGGAATGAGCTCACACATTTTGTGGAGGACTGGGGCCCAGAGCAGTCAGGGTTCTGTGATGTCCTTTTTTCTTGACTAAGGTAGGGTATAGAGGAGAGGGGGCATCATGAAAACAATGATAAGAGTTTGGGGACCTTAGATGAAGTGATCAGAGGTATACAGATACAGAGAGAGGCCCCCAAAGTGAATATTCTCAGACTTTTAAACATAACTTTAAATGATTTCCCTACAAGTTATTTCTCAAATTTCCCAAGTGTTCATTCTGACCAACCTACCATGTCAATGTCAAGCAAGCTTTTTATTAGCTTCAGGGGTAAGAACAGTTTAATAAAGAACTATTTAAACTACAAAACTGGTTTACCAAATTGTTCAACAAGAAGTTTCTTCAATGAAGGGATGGGTGTGTGGTCATGACTAAGCAACTGAGGAGTGCCGTACCTCCCTTCAAATCCGCTGATTAGGAAGGAAACTTTCGAACATTCGTCGTGCATTGGTTTCCACTTTTCCCGTGAAAAGAACCTTTTTTATTCTTAGATAGAATCATTTTATTTAGTTTGGGAAATAAGAGACAGAGAGAGAACTTTCCAGAGAAAATCCATGTCCTTTTTTTGTTTTGTTTTTGATGACTTTTTCTTTTTTTCTTAATTCAGACTTCTTTTTTTGAGCAGATTTAGGTTCACAGCAAAATTGAGAGGAGGTACACAGATTTCTCCATATACTTCCTGCCTCCACATACATTGCCTGCCCCATTATCAACACCTCCATCACAGTGGTAACATTTCTTATAATTGATAAACCTATACTGACCCATCATTATCACTCAAAGTCCATAGTTTGCATTAGGACTCACTCTTGGTGTTGTACATTACATGGGTTTGGACAAGTTTATAAAGACATATAGCACCATTATGGTATTATACAGAGTATTTTCACTGCCCTCAAAATCCTCTGTGCTCTGCCTATTCATCAGTCCACACTCCTCCCAGCCTTTGAAAACCACTGGTCTTTTTACTGTTTCCATTGGAATACATCTGACATTCTCATCATCTTATCGAATTTGTTTTCACTTTCTTTCTTATTTTTAAAAAATTTATTTTTGCCCATGCATGAGTATCAGCAGGAGGAGGAGAGAAAGAAGCAGCTCTTAATGTTTGTTTCTTTTCTCTCTGTTTTATATTAGGATATTAAAGAGAAAAATTAATGTCATCTGTCTGATAAGTTTTAAACAAGGCCTTAAAGACCACTTGAAACATCCTAGTGCTGGAGCTAAATGTTAAAGCTGTTAGAATTAAACAAGTTACCAGGAATTAAAGAAAGAAAAAAAAACAGACAAAAATTGAAAGGCAAAGTAACCTTCAATGCAGCGACCTCTTAGAGGGTTCTAGTCAATACAAAACTACCTGATTCAAGTTGCAGCTATTAAAGTCAACCCAGAAGCAAAGTGTGGGAAAATATGAAAATATACACCTGATGTTCTTCATGGAAAATTCTATATTATGGACAAGCCTTATAACCACTGAGTTTGTTGTTTTGTCTTTGCTTGGTAACGGCTATTATTATTATATTTATTATATATTTTCAGAATTATGTTGGTGTCCCCAGTACAAATTTTTTAAGCCATGGTTGTCTAGTGGATGTATTATTGGTAAGCATTGAGACTGTAATTGCTCTTGGATTTCTTTGGGATCGATATTTCTTTGGGATCGGTATTTAGAGTGATCATATAACTTATTGTCCAAACTGGGCCACTTTTAAGAGTGAAGTAATGGTTTTGGAAGCACAGTTGTAAAGAAGACAAACTGGTCAAACACTGACGTTTCTTGAGCCACATTGGCCTCTAACTATCTGTTTACTGATATTATTTTGGATAATATATATACATGTATTAATACAAATACATATAACATAAAATACATGTACTTTGTATATATACATACATAAATGTACAATAATTAGTAGACTATTGTCAATTTAAACTGATTTTACATTTATCTAATGTTAATTGGAAATACACACACTAATACTAGCTACTATTTTTTGGATTGCTTATACAATATTCAAATAATGAGTTCATGATAATCCTGCCAAGTAGACATGAATCTCACCATTTACAAGTGAGAAAAGAGTAGTGGTATCCAAATGCCCTCCTGATCCTTATTCTTTCCGTTACTCTCAGTGGCAGTGTGGGTGCAGATATAGAAATCTACAGAAGCAGCACTTTTTGTGGCTGACGAGAGGGCATCCTACTGTGTGCCAGTATTATTGGCCAGTTGGTTTGGGGCTTCTCCTTAGGATCCTTCCAGATGTGCACAGCTGTCTTTCTGAATAGAAGTATGGACACCCAATCTTTTAACACCAAACAATGACAAAGCTCATCCTGTCAGTATTCATCACACAGCCAGCCAGGAAGCTAGGCACACGTTTTCAGGAAATATTTGTGATTCACACGCCTTTCCAGCTTGTGCGTTTGTGTAAATCTGAAGTGAGCACATGCACTTCCCTGCCCTGCAGTTCCATTGGGTCTGCACATGAAGGGGGTGCCACCATCAGGAAGAACCCTCTCTCCAGCTACTACCCCAGCTCAGTGTGAACTGGCATTTAGGAAGGTGCAACATAGAAAATGACCTGGCCTTTACAGGACCACTTTCTTTGCCACAGCAACTGTCTCAGATAATGTTACAAGGATCTATCACTGAACAAACAGAATATGTTACAGGTTTTCCTGTTCCCCCCAAATCCTATGTTTTCATGACCAGTGAATAGAGAATCCAAACTAATAATACTGTCACTTAGTGGGAAGGTGAAAACACTGTGGTTCCCTGGGCTTTAGTACCTTTTCATAACCCTAGTGGCAGAGTTTTTAGTGAGAAGGGGATTTTATGATCCAGTTTTCTGTGGTGTGTTAACTGTTATAGACCAGTAGGGTATCATTAAATCATTACCTTTTCTAATAGAATAAATTGAATCAAATAATTGTAGTTGACTATGTTTATTTACCTTCAAAAGAATACCTGCCTAACTACTGCAGATCCAGCAGAGTGGATTGTGAAAATAGCTACCTTGATTCTAAGCAGTAATCTTGTTCTTATTGCTAAAGCACAACGCGGGCTACAAATAGCTGCCTGAGTGAGGCAGCACACAAGGCCTCCACAGGGTTGGGAAGTGACTGCATACCTTCTGAAAACAGGAAATTCATGGTGGTTGGAGGGAAGGGTTGGTGATTTTATCTGCTGCCAGTGAGGCTGGCTATTCTGTAGAGTGTTAGAGAAGAAAGAACTCTGGACCAGGCATATGAACACCTGGGACCCAGATGCAGTGCTGCTATAATATGTCAACAGTGCATTTCCAACAAGCCAGGGAACTTTGATAAGGGTCTAGACCTCCTTGGGTCTCAGTTCCCTAATTAAAAAAGACAAAAAATACAAGTGGGTCAGATTATCTTCTGAAGATCTCTTGCCCCTCCAAGGTTTTTATGCTTTGCTTTTTCAATTCTACATTTACTAGTACTTGGCAAAGCCATTCACATAGATTATCTTTCTACTATTTATATAACTATATGAGATAGGTTCTATGATCACCGTTTTACATATGTGAAGACTAAAGTCACAATTGGGGGCTTCTTTTGCTTCAATTAATTCTTCTTGCTCTTCTTTCCCTTCAGTTAATGCTTCCATTGAAGAGACTCCTAATTAAGTAGCACCTCAGATATTTTGGCTTACCTAATGGAAAAAGATGAGCGATTAGTTTTAAGAAAAATCTGGACATGCTCAGCTCCACCCCTTGCTCTCTCATTTGGAGACAATCGCTTGACACTCCTCAAAGGGTCTGGTTGGTTCTGAGGCCTTGGGCAGGTGTGGGCTGTCCTTGTGCAGCCTTGTCAGGAGGCTAGACAGATGAATCTCTAGTTCTAAAATCAAGTAATGAAAAGTCTATCCTGGCTAATCCAGTGTGGTTATCTGTTTTCAGTTAGTTAGGGTTTTGTGGGTTTTTTTTTTTTTTTTTTTGGTTAACTTGAAAAAAAAAATTTAGGTTTCCTGGTTGGCTTAGTCGGTGGAGTGTGCAACTCTTGATCTTAGGGTCATAGGTTGAAGCCCATGTTCAGTGTGGAGATTACTTAAAAATAATTAATTGAATGAGAACTCACATTTGGTAAAGTGCAGAAATCTTTATTGTATAGATCAATAAATGTTTACATAAGTATATACCCGTGTAACTCCTGCCCATATCATGATTTAGAGCATGTCCAGAGGCTTTCACTTACTTAGAGCATCCTAAACTCATCCCAGCAATGTTTTGTAGTTTTTCAGTGGGCAGAATGTAGGTATTTGATTTTTATTATGCTGCAACAATTGATATATTTGAAAAAAAATTTAAGTTTACTTTTGCTAGTATATAGAAACACTCTTGATAGTTGTATTTTGGCTCACACGTTTGCTAAATTAATTTATTAATTTTGCTAAATTTATTTATTAATTAATTTAAATTATTGCTAATTTTTAATAAATTCTTTTGAGTGTTCCATATATACAGTCACCTTATTAATAAAACATATTTCATCCTCATCTGTTTGATCCCGGGTCTGCTTCTTAGCTGCATCAATTTGGGGAAGGAAGTACATTATCTGTCCCACTGAAATCCCAGGGGTCTTGAACTTAAGGTCACAGAGCAAGTAAGTACAGAGGCAGTGGCCTTCCAGAGCTGGAACTGGCTACTACCAAGTGGTACTATGCATGCAAGAATCAGCTATATTCAACCACTGGAGAACTCCCCTAACAGACAAGATATTTCTTAGCAAAAACAATCAGTTTGATATTTATTTTTTCTGAGTTTTTAATAATATTGTCCCCATTTGAATTTCCAAAGTGAAAGGATAAAGAATATAGATTGAGAGCATGTTGAACTGCAATAGAGTACTTTTGATGATGACTGCTCTATTTCATTAGAGCAACCCCACCACTATGCATAACTCTAGTTATGTTACCTTTTCAAATTTAGACCCTCAGCATTAACTTCAAACTAAAAAGAAACAAAACAGCATTCTTCTATCTCATCATAAAACAAGGAAGTATTTTGAGAAACAATGGTAAACATAACTGTCCCAGAGAAAATATTCTGATTTCTTAGCATTTATAACTCTGCACTGCCTCTCTCTCTGAAAGTGTTATATACTCAGTATATCATTTGATACAATCTCAGTTCAAATCAAAATAGAAAGGGCTGTATTATTTTATATTGTTAAGAAAATAAAATTCATATTCCTCTAAATGACCCAAATATTAGATTAACTAAAGGAAGATTAATCAGATCATTTTAAAAATAATGACCTCAAAGGATGAAAGTGCCCTCAGTTTTTCTCGAAAACCTGGGCTGTTAAATTTTCTTTATGGTTTTCTAGGGAGAATTTGTGATGAGATTCACAACTGTCTAGACTTGTCCCTGCTCAAGCCTAGGATCTATGAATTTTTGTTTACTCTGACTCTATATTTTCCTTTTTCCCTGTAAAGTTTTCTCTGTTCACACCACAGCATAATATGAACTCTCATTATTTTCTGCTTAGTTTTCTGTTTAATGTAAATTAACTCCAAAAAAAAAAATAAATTAACTCCTATGTAGGATAGAAGAAAGGAGTGTTCATTTAATCAAGGATGTGTTATTATCACCGTTACTATTGAATTTCTATTGCTTAAACCCACCTGATTTTAACATATGTGAGCAGTATAGATATTTTTCTAAATACACCATCACAGTCTATTGTTAAGAGAGAAATCCCCCACTTACATGACACATGAACAGCAGGCTTCTTTCAAATTAATGATAATATATGGTAAGCCTCAATTCCCTGAAAATACAATGCACTTTAGGTAATTCATTCAAAAAATTATAGTGTATGTGAAAAACAAATGAGAACAATTACTGCTGTGTTTTAATGATGCTGAGAATCAGTCAGTGACATTCCATTGAACCAGAAGGATAGTTCAGAGAAAACAAAGGCAGCTCGCTATGTGTCTTTGCCTCGGTTATTGATCTAGCACAAAACGCTGTCATGAAATTATAAACCACTCCCCCGGAGTAACTAATCTTCGTAGGTCTGCAGTAAGCATTTGGCAGGTAATCATAGAGATAAAGTGTGTTACAGAGAACTGGCTGCTTTAACCACTGTGGGAAGTTAAAGTGTTATTAAAATTCATCAGGCACCAACTCTCTTCTCAACAACTTCCTGGGTCAGAATTCTTGCATATTCCTCTGGGCCTCTATCAAAGTCTAAGAAAGCATATCTATGCATATAGCCCCACTTCTAATTATTTGTGGGTGATAGGAAAAATGCTTTCTTTTACGTATGTAAAAGAGTTCCATGATTTAATGTTATTATGGTCCATTTTGAATTCCTGTCAATGGTTTATCCCTTTTAAGTACCTCTAGTTTTATGTTGCTGTGTTTGGACTGAGCTAATGGGTTAGACTGGATTTTGCAGAAATATAAGAGCTATTTGTAAATATTCTATTGATCTCTGACATATTTAATTTGAATTTAACATAGCATTTTCTGGTAGGCAATATAGAGTCTTATTTATTACAAAAACAGTATCATAGAATTATGTGGCATTGGCATCTTAATTCCACTTTCATAAATGACTTCTTATTAATACAATTAGTATCTATAACTTGAAAAGATACCGTACATAAAAAAAATATACTTTGAGGCATATTAGAGAATTTCATATCCTTCAGCCTTTTCCTTAGAATTCATATGCCAAGTGGTAAACTAGAAGCCTAGAATAGAAGCCTATAATGTTCTAAACAGAGTCTGGGGTTTAAATATAGGTCATAAGGTTTATTTCCATGCCTGTACCACCTACGAATGAGATACAGTATGGATTTTAATTTAGGATTCATCTTCCTGGGTCACTATAAGTTGATATTTTATGTTGATATTTTAAGTAGACAACAGCCCATGTAGATCACAACACTATCTGTCCCAATGTTGCAACTGTTGGGATTTCTTGAGTGGCATATTGCTTTTTATGCAGTATCTCCCAACGGCATTTCTTGAAAGAATCAAATTCATATTTTCTAAGGACCCAATAAGAACTCATGGCTAGTGAGACTTGGGTCAATATGTGTCACAGAAACTGAAAGAGTAGTTTTTAAGATTAATGTTGTCAAGTGCATATAGGAAAATAATTCTTAGCAGAATCTGTTGATAAAACAAATATAGGGTGCAGACTTTATGCAAATGTGCTTGGATGTCAACTACTCTGCTCAAGTTGTAAAGCTCATATTTACAGAAATAAGAATGCTCAGTATAGAGGATTAGTCTTACAGTCTTAAAAGACTCAGTATAGTCCTATAAGAAGGACTTCCTTGAGAGGTCACAGGGCTGATCTGAATCTATTAAAATTGTATTCAGAAATGGAATATAAGCAATATACTCTAGTTGGCCAAATTATTGCTCATGGAGTATGGGTTAACAATTCTGAAATAGCTGTACATGCACCAAGGTTGAACAAATAAATAAGTGAATGGCAGATGGTAGAAGCCAAGTTTGTCACAGTTGGGGTAGGAAGTTACAGACAAGCAAAGGGGGAAAACTGGAATAAACCATGTGGTACTGGAATCAAGTTGGAGGCTTTACATGAATTCAAGTTTAGCTTAATACAGATATTGATAAGTTTATATAAAAATAATTATATGAGTATATATTTAAATGTGGACTGGTATACATATATTTCCCAACTCAGTGGGCTGAAGCGACAATACCCAGATAGCATACCCAGTGTCCAGGTCTTGGTTTCTAATACCATTCTCTAATAAAAAGGATTAGGATTCCTTTGGAAAAATAAACAGTTGTAGGGCTGGGCAGGAAATGTCAAGATGAGCTTAGAGCATCTTGCAGTGACAGAAAAAAAGGAAGTGCTTAAAAAACAAAACAAGGTATATGTTAAAGGGACGCTAGATTCAACTGAAAGACTCTCATAGCCCAAAGAGCTTTCCAAAAGCTGAACAATTTAAGCAATAAAATAAGCAATATATTATTGAATTATAACCCAAAGTTTAAAATATAAGTCTGTGTTCATATACATAAATTATTAAGTTAAAAAAATAAATGGGAAAGAAGAGACAAATCTATACAGAAGAATTCCCAAAATACTATGCCCTGCTCTCAAGAAGCTGGAGAAAAATTTCCCATCCCCTAGGTGTGGGATACACTTAGTGACTTTCAAAGAGCACACCATTAAAAGGGTATTAAAAAGAGAGACCTGGTAAATACTGTCTTAGCCAGGTGATCAGTGTTAATATCATCAGTAATGTGTTAATGTGTTCATATATTAATATTAATATGTTGTGCTGAGAAAGGCACTTCACCTCTGTGGTCTTTCTCCCAAAACCTACAATCCCAGTCTGACTATGA
>ML108703.1:49129-61842 GCA_003697995.1 Taxidea taxus jeffersonii | reverse complement strand
ACCCTATATCAGACTCCTTTTAAGACAGCACTTCAGGTAACTCTTGTAAATCTGTTGGAATTTGACTGTTACATAAACCGTATAGGCATCACAAGTGTAGAAAAAAGAGGGCAAGTGGGTTTTAAAGAAGGAATTTATGTCTAAAAACTTGAGGTGCTAGTAGCATCTTTTCTTTAAGAGTAAAGTAAACCAATCCGTATGTTTCCTACCTGATACTGCAAAAAGACAACATATTCCAGTTACATGCTAATCACTTAAATCTTATTACTGAAGACAAAGCCCTTTCATGAGATTAAGTGTTGTTTCTCCAAATATAGTGGTTCTCAAAGCATAATCCCTGGATGAGCAGCATCACCTCTGAACTTTCAGAAATGCAAATGATCAGATCTCACCCCAGACCTCCTAAACCAGAAACTCTGGAGTGAGCACCCGGGAATCCAGGCTTAAAAACCCTCTAGGGCAGTCTGGTGCACACTTATTTGAGTACTACCATCCCATCAGCACAGCAAAAAACAATAAATAGCTGCCCTGCGAGAGAAACTCCACTTGAAGATTCCTTTCATTTTTTGGCCTACCCAGTTTTCTATAAATTCAGAATGAGAAAAGTCAGAAACCAACCTACAGCAGGCTCTTAATCCCAGCCAGATCAGTACAAATCTGACCTCTTCATACAGAGAAGCTCTAAACTCTGAGCAAACACCACACCCTCCCCCTTCCTTTATCCCTGCTGGGAAGGTGGGTGATTGATGCTCTCTCTATTGTCTGATCAGTTGGCAAAGCCTGGTTGGTTATCATAAACTCCCCAAGCCTAGGTCCAGCACTGAGTGTCCAGGTTGTCAGTCAGTGTTCTCTTTAGCTGACTCAAAAAGTTTTCGGTGTTCTGTTTCCAAATCATCTGGTCAGACAGACATATTGTCACTATCTTAAATAGACCTCGGTACCAGCTTACTGGAAAAACAAAAACAAAACAAACAATAACAACTAAATGGAGACCCCACTCCCCACTTTTATTAACATTTATATATCGACACCTTCCATATGTACTATCATTTTAATCCACATGACCATCAGAAGAGGCAAGATTTCCTACTCCCAGTTTATGGATAAGAATGCAGACTCAGAGTGTCACATTGTTATGAAGTAGTACAAGGTAATTCAAAGCTCTGCCCAATATGACATTTTCCTTCTCATGGGAAGTCTTCATGGATGGAGCTATCAAATGAACAGAACTAACTGAAGATTTGGTTATTTGCATAAACTACTTCTTCCCATGATCTGATCCACTAAAGGATGTTTTGAAGTGTCCTCCAAATCCCACCCTTTCTTTGAGGTTCAACCTAATTTGCATCTTCTGTGAAACCTACCAATTCATGGTGATGATTCATTTCTTTTGTTATGTAATTATATGCTAGTCCCAATTCATTACTTAATCCTTTCAAAGTTTGCTTTTACTCTAGAAGAAAATGCTAAAGGTCAAAGCTATGGCTTCCATTTCTCTGGCAGTTCCTTCGGTCCTGGAAAGCCTGTCATATAGAGGAATTAGTGTTCAATAATATCTGTTGCATGGCTTTTCAGGATCGTATGGCACAGTTTTTGCTACAAAGTTATGCCGAAAGAAGCTTATTGACTAATCACAAAAACCTAGGGATGCAAAGGTTAAAATGCACGGTCCTTGTCTATAAGGAGTCATGGTTCAGTAGAGACTCATGGGGAAAATTACCTTAATGCAGTGCTTTGATGTACTAGCCATTAGGTCATTATAAGCATCATAGGAGCTGCTAAATCTTCATGTTAGAGTTACAAAAGTCTTGTACAAATTAGCCCTTGAGATACAATTAGCAAAGTGAGTGGAAAGTTGTCAACACACATGAAGAGTAAAATTCTAGGCAGAAGGAATCCCATCTGCAACGTGCATAAAGGAAGAGGACTGGTATGGGAACTTCATGAATTCCAGTAACTACTGCATAAGAAAGGAGGGTCTAGGGGATTGAATTGTGTCCTCCAAAAAGATACAGCCAAGTCCTAACCCCCAGCGTACACAAATGTGACCCTATTTGGAAACATGGCCTTGGCAGTTCTTCAGTTCTTGGCAGGGTTCTTCAGATGAGATCATCCTGAATAGAAGGTGGGCCCTAAATCCAATGACTGGGATTCTTATAAAAGAAAGAACAGGGAGATGACACCCAGAGAAAGAAAAAGAAGGCCATATAAAAATGGATGCAAGGATTAGCATTATGTTTAGCATTAAACCAAGTAATGCCAAAGGTTGCTGGCAGCCATCAAAAGCTGGGAGAGTGGTGTGAGTGTTCTCCCTGAGAGTCTCCAAAGAGAACCAGCTCAGCCAACACCTTAATTTTGGACTTCTGGCCTCCAGAAGTGTGAAAGGATACATTTCTCCACTGTTAAGCTGCCAAGTTTGTGGTAATTTGTTATGGCAGCCCTGACAAACTAACACAGAAGGGAATTAAGGAACACTATGATAAGGGGTAAGCTCAGACAGGTACACAGGCTTCAGGTCATAAAGATTTGTGGACGTTATATGTTCAGCAGCTTGGACATTTTCTAGCATTATAGTGTAAGCCCTGACAATTGGGTTTTCTCTTTTTTGTAAAGCAAGGGCCTGGCAAGCCTTGACTGCCCAGGCATCAACTTCAAAGAGGCATCCACTTCAAATACGGATCCCTCTATCAACAAGTTGCCAGCTGCATACTAGATAGAGAGCCAGGCCTCCTTCCTACCTTGAGGCTCCCTTGTTTTAGAGATCTTGATTGATTTCCGTAACTGGACATTTGGGCTACTTGGTTATTGTTGTTTTTTTTTTTTTTTTCCTCTTCCCTCACTTTAAATAACCACTTGTATGTTTCAAATTCACGAATAAAGAGTAATCTCACAAAACTCTAGGCTTTCATCCTCAACCCCAATAAAAGCAAAACCCCAGGCCCAGTGCTTACTTGTCCTCTCCCCCTACCACCCCCCACCCCAATTTGCCCTGTGGCCACAAGTGTGCCATGTAATTTCCACGACTTGTAAGTAAGAAACCTTTCTGTTTTTCTCTAAGTTTCCTGATGGCTATTGCCAAAGGGCTCCTTGCAATCATATTAAGAACCACAAAAGCCAGTCCAGCCACAACATCGGTTGTGGGTAGACTGAGAGAGGCACACTGACAGATACTGAGAAGGGAACTGAATGATCGTGGTTTGTTATTTAAGCCACCAAGTGTATAATACGAGTGTTACACAGCAGCTGGTTCTCTCTTGATTCACAAAAGTATTCATTTTCTTGGCTATTTAATCTATCAGTATTTTTCCCCATGGATGAGAACGTTTTCTTTACTCCTAAATTTTTTGAACATTTAATTGCATGTTCTTCTAATACTTTTACTTTTTATGTAAGTAGTTAATCCATTTTACATTTATTTGGGAAAAATTGTGAAATGAGGATTGGCTTTCTCTCTTTTGGTCATACGTTGCTGTTGAATTAACACTATATTTGAAGCCACAACAGACTGACTGCTCAGTGGTAAGATGGGATGGTTGTGGATGCAAGCCTGATTTGAGTTGTTTCACAATGGAATGGCAGGGAGGTTCAGAGTCAAAAAATATGAACAATTCTTTTGAAGGGTTTTGTTGAAAACTGCAGCAGAAAAATATATTAGCAACTAGAAGAAGTATAGTCAGAACTTATGAATTCTCTGAAATAATTCTTCAAATATGTGGGGGTTTCTTGTTTTGCTTTTTGTTTTTGTTTTTTTGTTTTGTTTTGTTTTGTTTGTTTTTCTGGAGGTTGGATGAACAATTAGAGGTATGGATGCACATTGAAAGATAATGGCTCTCGCTATCCATATAGTCTCTCTGCCTCTCCAAGATCCCATGCAAAAGACTATAAAAATATACCAAACAGTTAGATGCACAGCAGTGTGAAAAATATAAACCTGTGTCATTTTCAGGGCAGGTGTTTTGACCATTTCTAGAAGACAAAATGAAGGTCACAAAAGCAGCACAAAGGCACTAATTTTCATAGGACAGCTATGAGCAGAGTGACCATGAGTGACTACAAGCAGGAGTTTCAGGGGCAGCAAACTGGGTGGATAAGGAAATGACTATCTATATGCATGGCTGGTGTCCCCAACCCCTTTCACTAATCATTATAGAAGATTTATCTCTGTAGTTCTGTGGAACAATGAAATGGATGACTGGAATGAGGGGAGATGAAAGGCAGAACTGAAGATATAGCTAAGTTTCCACAAACACCTGGTAATAGGGCTGCCACACAAAATACAGAAAGGATGTGGGAGCTTCAGATAAACAAAAAAAAAAAATTTTTAGAATAAGTATTTCCCAACTATTGCGTGTAACACACTCACATTACATTATTCATTGTTAATTCAAAACTAATGTTTAACAAGGCATCTTGTATTTTTATTTACTGAATCCAGCAACCCTACTTAAAAAGCAAAATCAGCTTGGCAATTTGGAGGTCCTGATCTCTCATCTTAAAGGAAATTCTGCTGAAGAGCAAAACTGTGCATTTACCTAAAACCTCACTTATCCCTCACATTCAGAGATGAGAAACTGTAGTCAAGAACCTATCAAATGCCAAGGAAACTTTCACCAGTTAAATGGTGTATTTATTCATTAATAAATACAAATAGTCAGGGGCACCTGGGTGTCTCAGCCTGGTAAGCATCTGCCTTCAGCTCAGCTCAGGATCCTAGGTCAAAGATCACCAACAGCGTTGGTGGTATACTGGTGAGCATAGCTGCCTTCCAATGATCACCACATTTGAGGAAAAGCAAAAGAGAAGGGCCATGATAAGAAGTAAAATAAGAACTGGCCTTAATAATGCAGGCAGAAAAAAAAAAGTAGTTCTAAGATTGTAAAATTTCTTGACATGAAGGCTTATTTTCCTCTGTGTGATAATTCTGTTCTTCACTCCTTGCATTTATGCCTTAATTTTGGTAAGTACATTTAAAGACATATAATACCAATAAAAGATTATTCATTACTAATATCACCGTAAAATGTAAAAACAAAACCCCCCCAAAAAACCTGAGGAAAGACCACTGGATATGTATGACAACAAACCTCAATTTCAATAGATACAACAGAAATCTTTTTTGTATTGATAGGTTGATTACATCCTTTAGAAAAGGAAAAATAAATAGAACTACCACATGAACTAGCAGTACCACTTTGGGGTATTTGTCTGAAGAAAACAAAAACAAACTGGAAAGATAGATGCATCTCCACGTTCGCTGCAACACTATTTACAATAGCCAAGATATGGAAACAATCTGTTGACAAATAAATGTATAAAGAAGTTGTGTATATATGTGTGTATATATATACACATATATGTATACGTGTATATATATATGTATACATACATATATATACATATACATATACGTGTTTATATACACATATACATATACAAACACACACAGACATATATAGGTATATATATGTGCCTGTATATATGTATATATGTGTGTATATATATATACACATACATAATGGAATATTATTCAGCCATAAAACAAATAAAATCTTGCCATTTGTGACAACATGGATAGATCTCGAGGGTGTTATGCTGAGTGAAATAAGTCATACCAAAAAAGACAAGGAATATATAATCCCTCTTACATGTGGAATCTAGGGGGGAAAAGGCAAGCTCATAGATAACAGAGAACAGATTGGTGGTGGCAAGAGGCAGGTCATGGAGAGTGGGAGATATGGGTGAGGGGGGCTTAAAAGTAAAATGAAACTTAAAAAAGAGAAAAAATAGCTATACTTCTATTGAAAACACGCTAACAATATATTATCTTTGTGGATATCAAAATAGTTTGACATAGAGAATAGTTTCTAGATAATTTACCAATGACAAAAATTATCAAGAAATCAAATAATTTGGCTTTCTTTATGTTTGTTTTCATGTATATATGTGTATATATATGTATAGGTATATGTATATATATATAAAATGTATGTATATTTATATAGATAGATAAAGATATATCCTCTTTTGATGACATTATAGCTCTTAAGCAAAATAAAAATAACTGCTTTTGGGTGGTAAAACACTACTACAAAGACTACAAATATTTTATGGTTTCATATTAACATATAGATTTTTTTAAGTGCTAGTTATAGATATTAAAATAGTTAATGGATAAGAGAGTGTTAGTAGGAGGATTTTTTAAAAAATATCTTGACCAAATTAGGTTTAATTAAAAAATAAGAAAAGTAGACAATTAAACGTTTTCCCTTTCATTTCCTGTACTATAATATAAGCTCCACGAAGGCACTGAGTATTTCCTTCTATCAGTCACTGCTCTCTCCCAGGTCCACAGAATAACACCAAGACACAGAAAATTGCTCAATAAACATTTGGTAAATGAACGAATGAATCATTATTTAAAGAGACTTGTTTGATTTCTAACACTTGAAGAAAATTACTACCTCAGTTCCTCCACAAGCAGTGAAAAATATAGACTAACCTTAGCTCTAACCTATTCAGCAAAAAGGGAATTTTGTCATGAAATTATAATAATATAACTTCATTTTTCTGACGAGTACATTTTTGAATTCCCTTTGAGAGGGGAACAGGAAGTATAGTAAAATGATGAAGAAGCAGCAAACCAGGTAGGGCATTCACTTCACAAGCAGTCTAAAGTTTATCACCCTCAAGCGAGTGAGTCAAGTAACCATGTGAATCCTGGTGAAAGAATGCGGCCACAACTGAGCTACAGTGACTCCATTTTAGAGGCTCTGTTTTTGTACAGTTGATGTCTCTGAGTTCCTTATTGCTTTCTGTTGAGACTGCTTGTGTCTATTTCTCTTTCTTACTAAAAGTTAGGGTCTAGAAAACCACTGAAGTTTGTTGACAAGTAACTTTTCCTGCCAGATAATCGAATACAGCTTCCCAGATGCCTCCTGGACTTGAAAGTAAAAACAGGCAAAGTTGAAAGAAAAGTGAGGTGAGTAAAATATGCTTGATGTCTCTCCCGACATTACAGTTTGTTCATTCTTCTACCAGGCTAATGGTTGGTGAGCTCCACGGGTCCAGAGCTTAACACTGTAGCACGATGAGTTCTCAGTTGCTGATATTCCAGAGAGAGGATGGCGATGTTATTAATTTTTTATAAGAGCTTATTGTACAGTTTATATGTTTTTTCAAACAAGAAAGTAATACTTGTTCTTTGGAAAATACAGAGAATCAGAAATAAGAATATAAAAATTGCATAAGGTATACCTTCCATTGTGTATTAACCACTTTAAATATATAATGTTTCTCCAAGATTACTTTCCTTGAAAAACACTATTGAAAAATGTTACTCTTCTAGCCAATGAACGGTTACAGACCATTTTTTTTCTCTTCCCCTAAGGTAGGATTTTATGAGTTCTGTTGTAATGCTGACTGTCTCTGTTTACTGAATCTCTTCCAGAATGGAAACATATCTATCTGTGAGTTCTTTTATTTATACAAATGCAGAGGCTGAATTTTCTCTAAATTATCATACAAGAAAAAAGGAACGGGGAAATTTTTTCATGCTAACACAATTTCCGTTGTCTCTCAGTCACTCTCTTTACAAATGGTTTATGATTATTTAGGAGATACTCAGGAATGCTTGGCAACATCCTACTTATTTTGCTCTAGTTCTGTATTTTTTTTTCTTCCAGTACATGAAATTTCAGGATGATAATCTTAAGTATCAAAGGATGATATATAAGGTTTGGGCATATAAATTTTCTTTACTTTCTAAATGGTCCTTAGAGACCTACTTTTATTTATTTTTAAGGCAAAATTCACATGTTGAAAGGGAAAAAGAATAAGAGAGACACAGGGAGAGGGATGGAGGGAGAGAAGGAGTGGGGTAGAGAAAGAGATTGGAAAAAGCAAATTGAAGAACCAGCTTTTGGATTACATCATGGTACAAATTCCATTTTATTGCTTTGAAAATAGTGACATCTAGTGGATAGAAGGTATCAACATCATGGGTATTGGTGTCAGAATTCACTATGATTAGAAAAAGAAAAAAGAAGTCTAATTACATAGACACAGAAAATAAAGAGGATTTACAGTAACTGAAATTCGCTGATCCACTTTCAGATAAATGTTTATCTACAAATAAAATTCCAGACTGAAAATGACTTTATATTAATTTGAAAGCTTCAAAGATGGCAGAATAAGGGACAATGTTATCAGTTTGGCCTTGAGCAAGGTTAAGGCAAGGGTATAGATTCTGAAGCTTGTTAGCAAAAATGCACCCTGTGTATATTATGGGAACAGAGGATTTTCAACATTTTCTGTTGTGTCCATGTTACAGTATTTACCAACTGCAAATTATTTGTCATACATCAGTTTTCCTTTTGATTCCCAATATATTATCTACAACACATATTTTGATTATGAATGATTCAAAATAGTGGTATAAGCCTTTAAATGGATAATGACTATTTAGCTCACATTATGATTCTTCACCAAAACTACCATATGGACTGATAATATGTACAGTTGCCAAAGTAATTTTTACATACATTACCATTGAATTCTCATCAATACATATTAACGGAATTCCCATTTTATAGCTTAGTAAAGAAACCCCTAAAATATTTAAGTAAATTAGCTGAGCTAATAAAAGCATCCTCAGTAAGAAAGCCAATGAATCCAGGTAGACAGACAATGTCATTTCTTACCTTTTGAAATTTCAGGGCAAAGAACAAATAGCACTGGCTCTCTGCATAAAATGACAATCTAGATTTAGATGGGAAAAGAGCAGTGAAAATGATAATGATGGCTTCCACTACCATTTGTGGAATGCATTCTACTTGGCAAACTACTCTGAGAAATTATTATTCTTAGAGGAAGCACCTGAGATACAGAGGGTTAAAGGCCTCACCCAAGGTCATTAGGCTACTATCCTAGGGGGTAAATATTCTGTGCCCTCCTTCTGTCAGCATATACAGCAAGCCAGTACAACCTGAACACGGATTCTTAAAATGAAGGTTGCTCACTTGTGTGTTTGTTTAGTTTTAACTGGGCAATTTTAGATTTTAGAAAAAATATTTTTATTTTGATTCGATTGTTTCATATGGCTGCTATTTTTTAAACAAGATTGACTGAAATGAGCACTAGAATTAAGATTAGAAGATTCAGGCATGCCTGAGTGGCTCAGTCAGTAGGGTGTCTACCTTCAGCTTAGGTCATGATAACCAGGTCCTGGGGATGAAGCTGCTACTTCTCCCTCTTTCTCTGCCTCTCCCTCTGCTTGTGCTCACACACTCTCTCTCTCATAAATAAATAAAAATCTTTAAAAAAAAGATTAGAAGATTCAGATTTTACCCAAATTCAATTTCTCCATAGAGAACTCTCTATTCTTAGGAAATTCATTTAATTTATTTAGCTGGGCTTTTATTTCCCATCTGTAATCCAGAAAAAAAAAAATCATTTCAAGCTCTCTGTAAACCATTGTAAGAATAAACAGTGTATGTGAAAGCATTTTGAAAATGGCAAAGCACTGTATCAATTTAAAATATTATAATAAAAATGACATAGTCATAAGAGTAATTAGGGTGGCTTACTTTTCTAAAGTAAGGTCAAAAGATGATCTGAATAAAATAAGCTCTTGGTGAGTCTTTCAAATTGCTGTTACAGAATTCTAGTGAAAAAAAAAAGCCTAAATTTTGTCAAAAATTAAGACAAAAGAAACCACAAAAATTCAAAAAGTTGGTGTATACAGATAGATAAATTTATATTATTTCTAAGAGGCAAGACATAAAATATCAGATGATTTGGCTGTTAGGAAATAAGCAATGCAATCTACCTCTTTTAAGGAAGTGATTTTGTTTTCACAAGAGTTCAACTCTATAATTGTTTTAAAGCCAATATTATATAGAAAATATCAATAGTAACAATTGATTTATTAAAATCATTTCTATATCCATTAAGCAAGATTCCTTGCTCCTTAACTGATCAGTTTCTTCAACACACACACACACACAGGCGTAGTTTTTCATTTGCCTAATTTCTTCCTCAATATAGAAAAATTCCATTTTAAGAAAAGTACATTGGTTTCTTTGTGTTAGAGAAGGAATATTAAATCCATTTGTATTTATTATGCAGTATAACATATACAGCATTATAGGAATAAAAAAATAAATGTATTAGGACAGAAGTATGGGGTCAGTTAGCAAATATCAATAAATTCACACTATCATTGGAGGCAAAAGACTTATTTACCTAGTAATTTGATGAATGTCTTTAAATTACTTAATATTCATCTAAGGCTTAGGCTGATAATTTCTCTTATTAATCCTATGTCAGAAAGGATGCTGCTAGTAGGAAAATGATAGTACTATGATGTTTGCTTAAAAAGATAGCTTGGAAAGTTGTGACAGCGTGGAGACTATAAGGAATAGTTCAGCTTGGAAGATCAGGGAAACATCTCGGTTTTTAGCCTGAAAGAGTAGGGGGATGAAGTGGTAACTGGAACCTGGAGACCAAGAGAGAAACAGAGAGACACGGAAAGCAGGGACATCAGGATGCCTGGATGGCTCAGTCTGTTAGGTGTCTGCCTTTGGCTCAGATCATAATCCCAGGGTCCTGGGATCCAGATCACACTGGGCTCCCTGCTCAGTGGGGAGCCTGCTTCCAACTCTCTCGCCTGCTCCTGCTCTCTCTCTTTCACTCTCTCTCAAATAAATACATAAAATCTCTTAAAAAGAAGAAGAAGAAGAAGGAGAAAAGAAAAGGAAAAGGGAAAATAGTGCCATCTAGCTGGTAAGACACTTTAAGGGACCCAGCCATACAAAGATGACCTCACATGAAAAAACAAAATGTAAACACAGTCTCCATCTCTATCTTTCCTCTGGTCCCTGCCATTGCTCACCACTCGCTGGACACAACCACCAGCCAGAGCACGGTATTGGACAAGAGAGTCTGCTAATGCAATTCTTAACAACAACCTTCAGGGCAATGTGGGGAAAGGTGGAGAATGGATCTAGAACAAATGAAAGAGATCTACCTCGCCTCCCTGCAAAAGTTAACCACATTTCCGTCTGTGTAAAATTGTAAAGCAATGGACACATGGTGGTGTGTTACTTCCGAAGGCAGCTACTTAATGACATTCATCATTTGAATGTTTATTTTAAACACAACCATTATCACATGAGCAAATACTTCCTTAAGTGCTGAGTAATGTTAGACCAATTACCACATTAAAAAGGAGGGGGGCTTTATTTTTTAGAGCACTTTTATTCTGGCAACCACTGATCTTCTCACTCTCTCCATAGTTTTGCTTTTTCCCGAAGGTCTTATAGTTGAGATCATATATTATGTACTCTTGGTAAACTAGTTTCTTTCATGTAGCAATATGCATTTAAGGTTCTTCTATGTAATCCAATCCTGTGGCAGGATAGCTAATTTTTTTCATTTATGAAGAATACTTCATTGTGTAGATATACCACAATTTGCTTATCCATTCACCTATTGAAAGACGATTTGATTGTTTCCAATTTTTGACAACTGAATAAAGCTGTTATAAATATTGGTGTGCAGGTTTTTACATGGACATAAGTTTTCAACTTGTCTCACATATTTAGAGTGTGATTGCCTTGTAAGAATCTGAAAACTGTCTTCCAGAGTGGTTGTACCATTTTGCATTACCACCAGTAATGAATGAGTGTTCCTGATATTCTACACCCTATCAGCATTTGATGTTAACAGTGTTTTGGATGTTAGTCCTCTAATAGGTGTGCTGTGGTATGGCCTAACTGCTTAAATTTGCAGTCTGCTGATGTCATACATTGATACATAGGTACGTCTTCTTAGATGAGATGTTGTCCATAATTAGTTGTTTCTGATTGTTGAGATTCAAGAGTTCCTTATATATTTTGGATACAAGTCCTTTATCGAATACATATTTGGAAAATATTTTCTCTCAGTCTGTGGTCAGTCTTTTCCCTTATTAATGTCTTTAGCAGAGAAGAAGTTTGTTTTTTTTTTAAGATTTTATTTATTTATTTGTCAGAGAGAGAGAGCACGAACAGGGGAGCAGCAGGCAGAGGGAGAGGGAGAAGCAGGCTCCCCACTGAGCAGGGAGCCCAATATGGGACTTGATCCCAGGATTCTGGGATCATGACCTGAGCCTAAGGCAGCCGCTTAACCAACCAAGCCCACCCAGGTGTCCCAGAGAAGTTTCTAACTTTAATGAACTTAGCAACTTTTTCCCTTGGATTGTGCTTTTTGTATTATATCTAAAAAATCATCATCAAATCCAAGGTCACTTAGATTTCAACTGTTATCTTCCAGAAGCTTTATAGTTTTGTATATTTCATTTAGGTCTATTAATTTAGACCTTTGATTTCTTTCATCAGAATATTGTGGTATTTCTTATATAGATTGTGTACCTATTTTGTTAGATTTATTTGTAGTATATAATTTATTTGTGCTGTGTTAATGGTATTGTTTTTTATTTCAAGTTACAATTTCTCATCATTGGTTTATAGGAAAGCAATAAACTTTTCTATATTAACCTTGTATGTTGCAAGCTTCCTAATTAGTTCCAGTTTTTTGTTGTGTCTTTGGACTTTGCTACATAGACAGTGATATCTACAAAGATAGTTTCATTTCTTCTTTCTCAATATGTATACAATTGATTTCTTTTTCTTCTTCTTCTTCTTCTTCTTCTTCTTCTTCTTCTTCTTCTTCTT
>ML108703.1:0-49119 GCA_003697995.1 Taxidea taxus jeffersonii | reverse complement strand
TTCTTCTTCTTCTTCTTCTTCTTCTTCTTCTTCTTCTTCTTCTTCTTCTTTGCTTATTGTGTTAGCTAGGACTTTGCAGTACAATGTTGAATGTACTAAAGAAGTAAAGAAGGAACATCCTTATCTTGTTGCCAATCTTAGGGAGAAAGCATCTAGTTTTCACCATTAAGTGTGATGTTAGCTATTGGAGGTTTTTTTTATATATGTTCTTCATTACACTAAAAAATTCCATTCTCTTCCTGGTTGTCTGAGGGTTTTTTCAAGAATAGGTGCTGGATTCTGTTAAATGCTTTTTTGCATCTGTTGATATAAATCATATGATTTCTCTTTAGCTTTTTGATATGATAAATTATATTAATTGATATTTGAATGTTGACCCAACCTTGCATACCTGAAATATATCTCACTTTGTTATGGTGTATAATTTTTTAATACATTGTTGCTAATACTTTGTTGAGGGTTTTTGCATCTATGTTCACCACAGATACTATATGGTCTATAATATTCCTTCCTTGTAATTTTTTTTCCTGGTTTTCATATTTATGTAATGCTGACCCCTAGAGCAAGTTGTAAAGTACTTCTGCTTCTATTTTCTGGAAGCTTGGAGACACTTGGTATAATCTCTTATTTAAATTTTTGGTAGAATTTACCAATGAACCCATCTTAGCCTGGTGATTTCTGTTTTGGAAGATTAATCGTTGATTCAATTTCTTTAATAGATAAACACCTTTCACATTATCTATTTCTTCTTGTGTGAATTTTGATAAATTTTATCTTTCAATTGATCTATTTCATCTAAGTTATAAAGTTTGTGTGAACAGAATTCTTCATAATATTCTTTTATTATTTTTTCATGTCCATGAGATCAGTAATGATTGCCTCTTTTTAATTTCTAACATTTAGGATTTATGGCTTTTCACTTTTTTTCTTAGTTAGTCCAGCTAGAAGTTTGTCAACTTTATTGATCTTTTTAAAAGAAGCAGCCTTTGCAAATCTTTTTTTTTTTTAAGATTTTATTTATTTATTTGACAGATCACAAGTAGGCAGAGAGGCAGGCAGAGAGAGAAGAGGAAGCAGGCTCCCTGCTGAGCAGAGAGCCCGAGGTGGGACTGGATCCCAGGACCCTGGGATCATGACTGGAGCGGAAGGCAGAGGCTTTAATCCACTAAGCCACCCAGGCGCCCCAGCCTTTGCAAATCTAAGAGACTCTTAGTCTCACGAAACAAACTGAGGGTTTCTGGGGTGTGGGGGGGTAAGAATAGGGTGGCTGAGTTATGAACATTGGGGAGGATATTGTGCTATGGTGAGTGCTGTGAAATGTGTAATACTGATGAATCACAGACCTGTACCCCGGGGCAAATAATACATTATAGGTTAATTAAAAAAAAAAAAAAAGAAGAAGAAGAAGCAGTCTTTGCTTTCATTGGTTTTTCTCTAATAATTCCTTATTTTCAATTTTGTTGATTCCAGCTAATTGTTATTATTTATTTCTTTTGTTACTTTGGTTTAATTTGGTTTTCTCTTTTTCTTTTTTTAAGATTTTATTTATTTATTTGACAGAGAGAGAGAGAGATCACAAGTAGGCAGAGAGGCAGGCAGAGAGAGGAGGAAGCTCAGCAGAGAGCCTGATGCAGGGCTCCATCCCAGGACCCTGGGATCATGACCTGAGCCAAAGGCAGAGGCTTTAACCCACTGAGCCACCCAGGCACCCCTAATTTAGTTTTCTATCCTAGTTCTTAACATTGAAGCTTAAGTTATTGATTTCAGATTTTTCTTCTTTTCCAATGATTGCATTTAATGCTAAAAATTTCCCTCTATTTATTTTGCTTTATCTCATAAATTTTAATAAGTTGTATTTTCATTTAGCTCAAAATATTTTAAAATTTCTCTTGAGAATTCTTTGAGCCATGTGTTATTTAGAAGTATGCTTTTTAGTCTCCAAATATTTTGGGATTTTCTAGCTGCCTTACTGTGATGGTCTAAGAACATAATTTGTGTGTTCTCTTTTTTAAATTTGCTAAGATATATAATATGTCTTTTTAGAGCTCTCAGAACTTCTGTTTATTTTCTAATTTTGCTGGTTGGGAATCAAATGTGCTCCACAAAATCAGGCCATGAAATATTTTGAAATGTCATAAGATTTTGCTCAAATGAGGAGGGTACTAGAGAGGTGGGGAGGCATTTTGGAGAAAAACCTCTAGTACTCTTAATCTAGCTATTTCATCATTTATTAAATCATTGAAGCAGCCAAAAATAAAAAATGATTGTATGCTTCTTTAGGCTAGAGATGACAGCCTAAATATCTGAAATTATCCAGAAGAAATACGAATAAATATAAGTTTTTTTTTGATTTGGCAAAGGGGATATATGTTGACCATTGTATGTGAATATAGGAAAACAGTAATAATTATACATTGGTTAAAATTTTTTAATTAAAATTAAATTCTAAAAATTAAAAAAATAATTATACATTGGCATTATCAAGGAAACTAAAATAATCTGAGATGTGCTAGAAAAGTTTAAATGTCTTCTTTCTCTCATTTTCATACCTTATCTCTTCCCTGCAAGAAAGCTTTGAATGACCTTACATTTGTATAATGACTTTGCTCTTTTATACTTTTTTTTCCCCTAAAGATTTTCTTTAGAACATTCCCCTTCAAGCCTGGAAACAATTTAGCTGGGACCTGCAATAAGGTATGTAAACAGAAGTACATATTGAAAAGAGGCTAGGGTTATTACATCACATGTCTGATATTTATAGGATCTACTTTAGAACTTGGAATATATGACGTGGGGACACTGAATTTCCTATCATGGCCTACCAAAGGGAAAAAGATCCCTGGAAAAAGATAGTGTAAGGAATGCCTCTTTGTGCCCCTTCTTATGATATGAATTGCCATAGATATGGAAGGTGAATTTGGTTGGGGAGACAATCTATGCCGTTATTATATTTGGAGCTTTTAAGTCGCAATGAGAGCTTCTGCATCCGCATCAGAAGAACTGTGATATTGTTTGAGTCTCAAGCAAGGGTTTTATCATTAAACCTCCAGAGATAGTTCCTACCCAGATAAATTTTTAATCCTCCAGTTGTTTGGTCTTCTTTCCTTAATTTTAAGTTATCCAGATCCCCCCTGACAACAGCAACATGCAGTTAACTGACAATTAACTGGCAATTTTACTTAAGGTAAATGTAGTTTAAGAGGTTACATGATTTTTATTGAGCATAGGGCATTTCTAGAAAAAGTTGTAAATAAATTATAGTGAATCCTTATAAGCCATTGTGATAAAAATTGTCTCTTTCCTGTAATTGGCTCTTTTGGTTTGTTTCAGGAAACGTTAGGAGGAACTTACTTTCCCATGCTGACTTATTAAGGACTTTCACTTCTTCCTGCTTCCTACATTTTGGACATTTCACTGCTCATTAGACTCTCCACCAAGAATAATGAAGGGAACAGAAATAAGAAGAATCTGGCTGGTGTAAGGGATTGTCACAGTGATTGATACAGTGGCTAACAAAAGCTTGCCAAGTATATAGGAATTTTCTTATTATAATGTCTCCTCATGACTCATAGTTAAGATCTGGTTATGCATACAAGCACTTATTTTACATGCCAGGAATCATTATTTTAATTCACAAGTGGTTTTCTTTGTGTAAGATGCCTTATATTATTTACTTTATTGTGAAGACTTTTATTTCCTATGCATGGTGATTTTCAGTTTCTGTGGATCTTCAATATTCAATGATGCTTGTCATTAGTTTCTATCCTATTCCATGCTAAAAATAAGTTTGGTACCATTGAACAAAGATTCACGGTATCCTAAAATTATGAGTTTTCCCACTTAGGTAATCCCAAAAAATAAAAATCTAATAATCAATAATGCAATTTTTAATAACACATATATTTTAAAGTTAATCTTTTTAGAAATGTTATAGTATATTCATAATTTATATCTAAGACTTAAGCCAGAAAAAAATTTTTTTCAATATAGCAACAGTCAGATAACCAATCATTAAGTAACTTATATTTTTCTTTAATTTTTTATGATGCCACACATAAAATGGAATGAAAACCCTCTGGGAACATCAGTTAAGGAATATATAATTCCTATACAGAGGTGGAAAAAAGATAAGATAAATGATATTCAACTGAAGAATGATGAGATGAATTCATTAAAACCTAAAGGTTATATAATTCATGATGAAGGATTTTATTTTATTTTATTTTACTTTTAAAGATTTTATTTATTTTTTTTGACAGAAAGAGATCACAAGTAGGCAGAGAGGCAGGCAGAGAGAGAGAGGAGGAAGCAGGCTCCCTGCCAAGCAGAGAGCCCGATGCGGGACTTGATCCCAGGACCCTGAGATCACGACCTGAGCCGAAGGCAGAGGCTTAACCCACTGAGCCACCCAGGCGCCCAAAGGATTTTTTTTTTAAATCACTAAAAGCACAAGAATCATTTACAAATGAGGCAAGTCCTCATCTTCGCCCATACAAGTAAGAGCAAACTGGTTTGAAGACTCTAAGTTTCAAGAAAGAGCATGTTTACATGGTTGCATTTTCTGCAAGGGGTCCCTAGAGCCTCCCCTTCTCACCATAGCGGGAGAATGGCCCCACTTTTTAGGTAGTCAGTAATGTGAGCCTTCTTTGTACAATGACATAACATCATCCTTTCTTTCATCAAGTAGGAAAAGTTCCGGCAGAAACTGAGATGAGAAGGAAGATGTACCAGCTGTTTGTTTTACATTTGGTGGAGGGAGCAAGCAAGGCTTACTAAATGGTAGAAGCCTGGTTAAAAAGACAGGCTCCCATTCCTAGACAAAGGACTACAACAAATAAACAAACATGGCATTCACTCAAACAGAAATGTCTAAGTAGGCTGGAGTACAAGTGGGTGTTCAATCCTACGGTGACTGCCTACTTTTCCCCTATCTCCTTCCTTCTGCTTGCAGCTTCCTCCAACCTCATCTCCAGCCTCTTTTGGGGAACTTTCTGATGTCTGTACAGAGCAGAGAAGTGATTGGTTTTTCTAGCTCTGGAATTCCTCATTGGTTCTAATGAAATATTTTATTTGCATCTACTTTGGTTATAAGAAAAATCCCTGGATATGCCATCTTAAACACTAGCATCAAATTAATCATAAATTCTTACCAATACTACTTCTGAATATTTTTCTTTTTCTTTTTTTTTGAAGATTTCATTTATTTATTTGACAGAAAGAGAGAGGTCACAAGTATGCAGAGCAGCAGGCAGAGAGAGAGGAGGAAGCAGGATCCCCGCTGAGCAGAGAGCCTGATGTGGGGCTCGATCCCAAGACCCTGGGATCATGACCTGAGCAGAAAGCAGAGGCTTTAACCCACTGAGCCACCCAGGCGCCCCCTGACTATTTCTTAAATCTCTGTATATTTTTCCATTCCCATTACCTCCACAATGGTATAGGCCACCATCATCTTTCACCTGGTTTTCAGCTATATCCTGATAACTAATTTTACTTCCTTCTTTAAAAATGCCAAGAGTACTTTACTGACATATAATTTGCCTGCAGTGAAATATACAAATACTGAACGTATATCTCCATGCATTTTCCCAGTAATCCAGTAGTACCCAGCACCTTTTCATAAGTTCTGTGGATATTCTTATATAAAATTTGGTGAAATATCTGTTCAATTCTTTTCTTCCATCTTTTAATTATATTATTTTTCCTTTCATTCTTAAGTTGTAGGTATTCTTCATATAAACTTAATATTTGTCCTTTGTTAGGTATATATTTTGAGAATATTTTCTCCTATACTTTGGTTGATTTCTACTTTCTTAATGCTTTTTTTGACAAGCAAACATTTTCATTTTTAATGAAATCTAATTTACCATTTTTTATTTTATATTTAGTGCTCCTTGAGTCTAGGAAGTCTTTGCCCAATTGTACACTTGAATAAATATTGTCATATTTTCTTCTAGGTGTATAAATTAAAATTTTACATTTTGGTCTGTGAGCCAACTTCAATTATTGTTTATGTGTATGAGGAAAGATCAATGTTTATTTTTTCATATGATTACCTATTTTTTCCAGCACTATTTCCTTAAATTAATTTCCTTTCTCAGATTGAATCTGACTCCTTTGACAAAAACCAGTTGATTGCATATTTGTAAATCTAGACTTAGAATGCCTATTTTGTGCCACTAATATTTTTTAATCCTGATTCCAATATGATCATGTCTTAATTATTATAGTTTCACAATATGTATTGAAATCTGGTAGAAAAATCCTCCAAATATTTCTTCTTCAAGATTGTTTTGACTGGTCAAGATGTACATAATATGGATTTCAATTCTGCATAAACTTTAGAACCTATGCATCAATTTCCATAGAAAATTTTGCTAATTTTTATTGGAATTGCATTAAAAGTTTGGATTCATTTAGGAGAATTAACTTCTTAAAAATTAAGTTTTCCCATCCATTCATTAGCATATTTTTCAATTAATTTTGAATTTCAAATTCTGTTAGCAATATTGTGTAGTTTTCAGTGTGAACTTTTAAAATGTGTGTTAAATTTATTCCTTCATTTCTGATTTTTGAAACTATTATAAATAAGCTTATTTTTTATTTTTGTAATTTAAATTCAATCAACCAACACATAGCACATCATTAGTTTTTGATGTAGTGTCCAATGATTCAAAAGTTGCATACAACACCCAGTGCTCATCACATCATGTGTCCTCCTTAATGTCCATCACCCAGTTACCCCATCCCCCCACCAACCTCCCTTTCTGTAGCCCTCAGTTTGTTTCCTGAAGTCCAGAGTCTCTCATGGTTTGTCTCTCTCTCTCTGATTTCTTCCCATTAAGTTTTCCCTCCCTTCCCCTGTGATCTTCTGTGCTATTCCTTATGTTCCACATATGAGTGAAACCACATGATAATTGGATTTCTCTGAATATACAAACACAAATGGAATTTCTGTAATATATAGAGTACCAAAAAAGAACAAGAAGCCTTGGGGCGCCTGGGTGGCTCAGTGGGTTAAAGCCTCTGCCTTCAGCTCAGGTCATGATCTCAGGGTCCTGGGATCAAGCCCCGCATCGGGCTCTCTGCTTGGCGGGGAGCCTGCTTCCTCGTCTCTCTCTCTCTCTCTCTCTCTGCCTACTCATGGTCTCTGTCTTTCAAATAAATAAATAAAATCTTTAAAAAAAAAAAAGAACAAGAAGCCTTTTTCAGGATATATTACAGAAATTCCATTCATGTTTGTATATTAACTTTTTAATCCAATAATCTTGTTAAATTAATTTGTTATTTTTAGTAAATTTTTTAAGATTTTATTTGAGAGAGAGACAGAGCATGAGCGGGGAGGGGCAGAGGGAGAGAGAGAGAGACAAACAGATTCCCTACCTAGTGAGAAGCCCAACATGGGCTCAATCCCAGGACCGAGATCATGACCTGAGAAGTAAGAAGACACTTAACTGACTGAGCCACCCAGGTGCCCCTCTGGTAATTTCTTTATAGATATCTCTGCTTTGCATTTCTGATACAATTATGCCATTCTAAAATAAAATATGTAAAAATGTAAAAATACATTCTAAAAATAAATATCATTTTATTTTGCTTTTATTTATATATTCCCTTTCTTTCTCTCTCTCTTTTTCCTCTCTCTCCTTTTCTTTTCCCTCAGCCATACTAGCTAGGGCCTTCAGGACAATGTGGTGTTGAAAGTGTACTCTTCTCCCCTTCAACATATTAGAGGGAATGAGATTATGTCAAAAAATGAATTAGAGGTCATATCAAAGTAACCCTGCTTTTCTCGGATAAAACTTAGTTATCATGATAATCTTTTAAATATATTGCTAGATTTAGTTTGCTAATATTTATTAAGCATTTTTGGAATGAAGAATAATGGTTTGTAATTTTTTCTTTCAATGTCTTTGTCAGGGTTAAAAATTTTGGGGGTATTTTTTCCCTCCCTCTACTTTCTGAAATATATTGTATAAGACTGAAATTTCCTCTCTTAAATTTTTGAAGAAATTTCATTTTAAAAGTAAGTTTCTTTTTCTGAGAAAGTACCCCTTCCTATTATTTAGTTGTTCATCCCTAAATTCCTTATTTGTAATAGGTATTTTGATAATATTGTCTAAATTCCAATATGTGGCTCATCTGTGGGTTGGCTTCTATAGGATTTTTATCTTTCAGAAACTGTAATGGGTGTTGCTTTCCTACTTTTTGTTTGACTTTCTATTATAATGGACATTGTAGAAAGTATGTTGTGAAGACTATGAATTATGCAATTAATCCTGCTTTGGGGGCAATTACATTACAAGTGGACCATTCTCTCCTGTTTTAAACTTGGGATTTGGGGTTTGGGGTTTTTTTTTCTTTTTTTTTTTTTTTTTGGTTTTCAGTTTTTTTTGTTTTGCTTTTTAAGAGTTCATTTATTTCAATTTTATTCTTAGTTCTAGGGCAAAGAAGTTATTAAAGTAAGTATAAAGGAGTCCTTGAGTGTGATCTTTACTTTTAAATAGTGTGATTTTTATTATTTGAGGATCTCAGCAGAATGCCAGACTTTAACTGGGTCAGAACTCCAACATCTTCCAGGCATTCTATGATCTTTGCATGATCAGAAATTTCCACTGAAATGTCAGCCCCTCATCAGCAGTTCCATGATATTACCATGTCCTGGGGAATTTCACCCTGCAAACCAGGAATCAGAGAAGAACCCTTTTGCAAATCTCCAGGGCTCTTTCACTATATTGTCTATTTCCACCTTGTCGACTGCCCCACAAATTCCAATCATATTAGCCATCCCCAGACACCAAACTCTGTTTTACTCCACTCAGTGAGAATTCCCCTTTCTGCCTTCATGCACTGGACATTGCCTGGGCAGGAAGCCAGGGAGAAGAAAAAGCTAATTTTATGGTTTTGGTTTTTTTCTTCCCCCTCAACGATCTCAACTTTCCACGGACTGGTGTCCATTGCCTAAACATATTTGCTTCACAAAATTGTTCTAGTTTTATAGTTGTTTAGGTGAAAAATTGAATGCCAGGTTCTCCGACAAGACTAGAACAAGAAGTCCTGCCTCCAGTATTTTGTTTCCTTTTGATCCACTTTTCATATGAAGCCAAAATAATTGGCCTTAAGTCCAACTCCAATCATGTCATTACCACCCTAAAAATTATTACATGGCCCTATTGTGTTTATAATGAAATATATACACCTAATGTGCCTTTATAGTCCCTGAATAGTATGATCTTTTCCCACCCACCAAACTTACTCTTACCACCCTCCATCTCACATATGTCTCTGTTCTACCTGCACTAAAACTTATTCCTCTCCCATTTCTGAGTTTTTACATACGCTAATCTCTCCATTTTGGAAAATCAGTATCCCTTCTTTTTCTAAAAAGCTCCTATTTATTCATCAATCAAGTAACAGCTTTATCTGACACTCCTTTCACCTTCATAGTAGGATAGAACCCCTTGTTATAATGTCATCTAAATGCTTTATAATTCTGCCACTATGGCACTGATCCCATATTTTGTGTTTGTTTAATCATCTGCCTTTACCACTCTATTGTAACCTGGGAGATACATTGCCACATCCTTCTAATTTACTCCTACACTCCTAAAACTTCTCATAATATCTGACACATGGTTTGGCAGGCAACAAAGACACTTTAACAAAGTGATTAACTAATTTGTTTGTTTCAATGTGCCCTTCAGAGCAGATGTCTTTGCTCTTTATCTTGGGTGAAAATAAAAGGTCAACTTAAAAAAAATATTCATAAATATTTACAATGTCCTAAGTGTGCTGTAGGTGGTATAGAAGTTTTCAAACAAAACAACAACAAAAACAAACAAACAAAAATCAAACAAAAAAATTAAAATTTTCAAACAAATATAGATGAGGGTTTCTTACTTGCTGAAAATAATTTCTAAAGTGCTAGTCAATTTGCAAAGCATTTTGAAAGAAACATAAATATATGCCAGAGAGTTGTTACAGATAATGTTATACTTTGTCAATGTTCACAGTTCTAATGCTAGTTTTTTCATAATTAATTTTCATAGTTTGAAAATCCTCTGACATTTTCTTTCGTTCCCTTCAAAAGGTTTTTCTTTCAAGGTTGTGAGATTCACACAAAACAGCTTTTTTTAGGAGCTAGAAGTTCAGAAAGCACTAGGTTTCTTCATTCCTTCAAACTGCAGGTATGGAATTCACAAACCAGCTTATTAGCCCAGTAGCTTACATGAGTATATCCTTCTCCCTTCCTCAAAACCCCTTTAACACAGTCTAAGAGGCATTTTCTAGGTTTAATGACAAAATAAAAGAAAGCACCCAAGGTCAAAATCCTAGGAGACCTCACAGTCTGTAATCTCTGGAACCAGGCTCTGTTTTGAAAAGTATGGGAATTCAAAGTTTCTGATCATATGGAAAGACATTAGGCAATACTCTGAAAATAAAGATTTCATGTAGAATGTGCAGTTTTGATCTCTTGGAACAAAACTGAGACTGGACTAAGGCATGTCACTCATGGCAGAGTGGAGTCCTTATCCCTCAGCTCCTAAACCTGCCACCATGAAGAATTCCTGAAGGGTGGTAGGATGTCTACATTCTTTTACTTGGAAAACTGGAGAAGTGTGAAAGAGGAATTTTCTTGTTCCAGGTGAGGAGACAAGGCCCTTCCTTTTTGACACAAATGGCTATTTCCTCCCCCCCAAAACACAGATGCACAGAATAGTGATAAAAACACAAATGTACATGCTGCCTCCTTGAAGCTTACAAAAATCCAGAAGGGTAAAAATATGAGGAGGCTAAGGAGAAAAAAAAATACTGAAGTTGTAGAGATTCTCTCAGTTCCAGGCAATAGATGATGCTGGGGTAGGGTTGGGGGATAGGCATTGTTCTGATAGTCACACATCCTCAGAAATCTGGGTCCCTTGTGGACTGGCCAGAAAAGGAATAGCAGTTCTGTCTGAGGACGCCTCAACCATAAGAAGAGTAGTACGGACTGGATGCATACTCTGCAGGGTCAGCTTACAACAGAAATGACTCGTGGTAGAAGAAGGTCCAGATTCCCAACTGTTGAGACTGTGGGGCTACCTAACAGCCAAGTGCATCACAGGTCACCAGATACTCAGGTGCTGGGCTCTTTGGGTGAAATTATAGCTGCCTCTAGCCAAGGTGGTATATTGGAAACACAGTTAGCTCTCTCTCCTTCCTAAATTCCATGAAACAACCAAGAGTATGAAATCAATCTCAAAGTACAAAAAGAACTGAAGAGATTGTGAAAGCTACCCAATTTTGGAACTGGCAGGCAAAGGATGAGTGATTCCTTACCGAACAGACCAAACAGAGTGTGCAAAGAGCTAAACAAGAAGCAAGCCAATGTGCATTACAGAGCACTGAAGTTTAGAATTTGGAGACATAAATGGGTTCTGGAAGTGGGGATTTGGTTGGGAATGAATGCCCCGCATGGGGGCAGAGGATTTTGCTTGCTTCATAGACATACATTTCCATACCATATAAAACAGTGTTTGGCATGTAGGAGGCATTCAGTAAATATTTACTGAAGAAATAGATTAATGAACTCAAGTTGCAGAAAGAGAAACGAGACCCTTACAACATGATGGGATAATAAGTTTAATTACTGGAGAGTAGAAAAGAGGAAGTCTGGATTTAGAAACAGCAGATACAGTAGAGGGTAGAGGTAGAGATAGGAGTCTGAATACAGCATTTTGAATAATGGGACCCCCAGTCTTTTCTGCTTGGCCCCAGAACCCTAAAGCAGCTTACATTCAGTGGGAACAATAATTGAAGATTTTAACAGGAGAGACCTATACATACTGACAGGAGTCCCTAAATAAACCTCTCTCTCTCTCTCTCCCTAGCCCCCTCCTTCTTTCCCATGTGTGCTATTATATAGAGTCATGGATCACCAGTTCCTTGAGGAAAGTCCTTAAGATGAAAGACAAAGATAAAAATCAACAAATAGGGGGAAAAAAGATACTTGGAAAATAGAAACAGTGTGGAAGGTTTAATAGAATTAGAGAGTGGGGAAGCTCTTCTAGGCTGAGAGATAAGTGAAGTTACTGTTTCTGTGAAAAAAGAGATAGTTACCAAAAACAAACAAACAAACAAAAGAGTAGAGAATTTAAAGAACTAAAGTGCTCTCAAAAAATAAGAGATGCTGGCGAGGATGTGGAGAAAGGAGAACCCTCCTACACTGTTGGTGGGAATGCAAGCTGGTGCAACCACTCTGGAAAACAGCATGGAGGTTCCTCAAAAAATTGAAAATAGAGGGACGCCTGGGTGGCTCAGTTGGTTGGGCAGCTGCCTTCGGCTCAGGTCATGATCCCAGCGTCCTGGGATCGAGTCCCACATCGGGCTCCTTGCTCGGCAGTGAGCCTGCTTCTCCCTCTGCCTCTGTCTGCCTGTGCTCCCTCGTGTGCTCTCTCTCTATCTGACAAATAAGAATAAATAAATATTAAAAAGAGAAAAAAAAATTGAAAATAGAGCTACCTTATGACCCAGCAATTGCACTACTGGGTATTTATCCTAAAGATACAAGCGTAGTGATCCAAAGGGGCACGTGTACCCGAATGTTTATAGCAGCAATGTCCACAATAGCCAAGTTATGGAAAGAACCTAGATGTCCATCAACAGATGAATGGATAAAGAAGAGGTGGTATATATATACGATGGAATACTATGCAGCCATCAAAAGAAATGAAATCTTACCATTTGCGACAACATGGATGGAACTAGAGCGTATTATGCTTAGCGAAATAAGTCAACTGGAGAAAGACAACTATCACATGATCTCCCTGATATGAGGAAGTGGAGATGCAACGGGGGGTGGGAGTTAAGGTGGTAGGAAAAGTAAAAATGAAAGAAGATGGGATCGGGAGGGAGACAAACCAAAAGAGACTCTTAATGTCATAAAACAAACTGAGGGGGGTGGGGGGAAGAGGGGTTGGGAGAGGGTGGTGGGGTTACATTATATGTTTAAATAAAGCTTAAATAAAGTTAAAAAAAAATAAGATATGACAAAGGAAAGGAAAAATTCAAAAGTTTTGGAAAGCAAAACTGAGCAAATCCCCAAAGATTCAAAGTACAGAGAAATAGAAACTTCAAGAGAAGAGAATTCCAAAGCTGACCCAGAAAGTCTGATTACTAATAAAATAAGCTCTAGAGAAAGGAACAGGGAACAGGACAAAATTTAGAGAACACAACTGTTGAAGAAATTATTTTTTAAAAAGATCCACTATATTCTTTGCAAAATGAATGAGGAATGAACTACATCAAAACATAATTACAAAACTTCAGAACCCTGGATACAAAGAGATAAGCCCCAAGCACTTCAAGAGAAAACCATAGGTTATATATAAAATATAGGAGTTAGAATTGTGTTAGTGTTGGGGTCCGTTATCAAAGGAACAAGACTGAGACAAAGTGAAAGTTATGCAAAGCTTTATCCTATGCCAAGCATTAGAAGTCAAACTGACTTGCCAGAGCCGTCTCCGAAGACAGCGACCCTGTCCCGATCTCACAGGCTGGTTTTATAGGGCATAATCGCAGACCCAAGATACGTAGTTTCTATTGTTAAGGCGTTTACTCCTGGAATCGATACCCGCAACCAATACCAGGAATTGCTGGGGCATTTAGAACTGCTGGGGTGTTTATTCCCAGAATGAAGTCCATAGATGTAAACAACAATATGGCTACCCAGGTAATATGGAGTGGCTCTGGCTAAGCAGGCCCTAATAATTAAACAGGTTTTAACATTAAATCAGCCCTAACAGTTAGATTTCTCCAAACAAAACAGAAACAAAGAAACAAAAATAAACATTTACACTGAAACCAGTAAACAAAAAAATAATACTTTCAAAGTTTTGAGGAAAAGTTATTTTCCATCTAGAAATTATTTTTTTATCCAGGTTATCAAACTCCAAACAAACAAAATACCCAAGTAACTTTTCTTTGAAAGGTTCTAAGCAAATTATTCCCCAAATGAAGGCATTTGTATCCTGGGGATACAAAACAGAAAAGGGTAGAAAATATCCAGGATGACAGCAGGGCAGCAGACGCAGAGGGCTACCCACCCAAATTTGAGTGGAAACAGAAAATCTCTTGGTTTGAATATACTGAGAGGGAATTTTCAGATATCTGAGACTTTAGGAAAGACCAATAGGTACATAGAAATCTAAGAAGTTTAAAAGAAGACATATATTAAGTCCAGGAAAAGCAAAATGTGTACAAGAAATAATATAGGACACCGGGGTAGCTCAGTCGGTTAAGCATCTGCCTTTGGCTCAGGCCATGATCCCAGCGTCCTGGGATCAAGTCCCGCCTGGGGCTCCTTGCTCAGAGGAGAGCCTGCTTCTCCCTCTACCTGCCGCTCCCCTCCTCCCGCTTGTGCTCTCTCTCTTTCTGTCAAATAAGTAAATAAAGTCTTTGAAAAAGAAGAAATAAACAAGTATAACGTCCAGATACTCCTGAACCATAAATATAACTCATCTGCAAATAGTTACACAGTCATAATGGTGGACGCAGAGAGTATTCAGCAAGCCAAATATGAAATGACTGTCCTGGCTGGGTAGGAAAGACAATATGTACCTGTATACTTAGGGGGATAGTTTAAAGAAGCTAAATCCTCATCTTGCACAGTAGAAAACAAGTATGTGTTATATAAAGTTAACTAAATAAGAAATTTGTCCATAAATATCCTATGTGGAAATAAGATAACTAATATAGTTAGGTTTTAACAAGTAAAAAGTGGTTTCTTCTGAGGGATGGGAATTTGTGCGAGGTGCAAAGTACCATAAAAAGGACTGTTGACCTTGGCTGTAAGCCTTGTTGAAATTGGATCTCTTTCACTCCATGCAACCACATCTTTGAGAAAAATAAAATCAAGTGTAAGGAATTCACCAATCCTTTTGACATGAATCCTGTAAAGCTACAAACAAATATTAAATATAGCTCTGTTGCCTAAGTTCAAATTATTTTATTGTCATCAGTTGTACCAGCCAATTTCTTAGCCAAGGCTGAAATTATTTGATAGAATTAGGGGATGTCCCGGAGGCTCCAGACCAGAACATGGAGCACTTGCAGGTGCACATACACACACACACACACACGCACACACGTATATGCACAGAAACATTTTAGAAAAATAAATAAGAACTCATAAATCTGATCAATTTCTGGGTGAGGGACTGGTTCTGGTGTTCAGGGAGCTTTACTTTCCACTACATACCCATTCAGAGTTTTCATTTACTATATGCATATATTAGCCCTTTAATTTAAACAAGGATTTAATTTTTTTTAATAAAATTATAGAGTATAAGAGAAAAAAATAATGCATCCAAAAATACATGACCACTTTCATTTCTTTTTCCTTCTAATAATTATTTAACACATATTTGAATAAAGTTACAAATCTATTACAGATTACTTTTGAAGGATATGTTTGTGGTCAATGAACACACACACAAAAAAGCTTGAAAGAAAAACTTTTTAATTGATCAAACAAGGTGTATTTCCTCTTTCTCTCACTTCTAAATCCCTTGGAGCCACGTTCATGTATTTACTTAGAATATTGTAATCGAATTTTTACTCACTATTCCAAAACCCATGTCTCTGCATGTGCTCCCTGTTACATCAGGTCTACGCAATGTTCTATTATGTGGATGTACGGTGTCTCCTTTCATCATTTCCTTACCACGGATTGACTTTTTATAACCAGTTTGCTCAGTGTTAGCTGTGTATAGCTCGAGCTCTGTTTTCTGCTAATTTACCAGTAGGTGGTGCTGGATAGTAGCTGTAAATAATCTGGTTGTATAACATTGCTGAGGGATCTGTGCTCTAATAACATACTCTGTGGAACAATGGCACTGAACCAAATCAGGGAAGTAGTCTGCACTGCTTTCCCAGTAGCAAAATGGATTTTCCACTATTCTATCCACATTCTCTTGTACTCTTCCTCACATGGGTAATTCCAAATATATTTTCAGGATGACTACCGGGAAGTAGGGATATTGTCCATGGTTGAGGGGAAGGTACAAAGCTCCAGCAGAGGCCCCGCCTCTTTATTTTTTCGTAGGCTCAGTGTGCTTTCCCTCCTCTGTTTTGACCCCCGCTCTCCTGAGGGTTCAGTTCCTTCATCCTGCCTTCTGTTTGCCTGTGGACCTCATTTAGATAAGCTATCTAGATGTTTCCTCAAAGTGGATCTGCATTTCAAAAATGTCTCTATCTTCCTCCTTCAAAATTGCTTTGTTCCGTGTCCCCCTCTCCCTTGAGGCCCCACCTCTTAGTAAAGCACCCACCTCAGGCTTTGCAGTCCTCGACTGCACTCCATGCTTCAACCTTTCCACGAACAGTTCCTGAGCCCCGATTTCTGAAAAGCCCTGTCCTGAGTCCTTCCTTTGGATCATCCCCAAATATTTCTCATAACAACCGTATCAGACCTGTGTTACTGTCCACCTGTGTTGGTGAAGAAATTGATGCCGTTCAACTTTGTATATCGGATATGCTGCGAAAGGAAGTTTCCAGCATGTGTAGCCCAGGAAACATGGGTTTGAATTCTGGCTCCTTCGCTGACGAATTAAATTGTTCATCTCCACCAAGGGACTTAATGTGACAGAACATTTGTTTACTGATCTGTGAAATGGGAGTGAAAATGTGTGTCTCGCCAAGTTAACTTGGTCTTAAATGAGAAAATGGATGCTTGGTTCCTACCACACAGCCTCAGTATAAGAACATTGCAAACGCAAAGCTAAAATGAAGCAAAATAACCCCACAAAACAACAACAACAAAACAAACCACAAACCAATGGGTACTCTCCCTTCTTGACTCAAATGCCTTCCAGACTCACCTGCTTTTCTCCTTTAAAATCCAGAGTTCTTGCCCTTATATCACCCTCAAATTTTCTATTTCTTTAATCTGTAGGAGAGCATGACCCTTCTCACTCTGGATTAATGGCCAGTGTTAATCAAATCACTGTTTCTGGGGAAACAGAGGTGGTCATTTCAATCACAGGTTGCTGCTTCTTGACAGGGGTTCCATATTCTCCTGGGATTAGAGGATGTTTTTTATGTGTAGTCCTGTCTTTAAAATACAGGCTGGGGTTCTATATTTACTGGCTATTTCACGGTAAATAGTATAGTTTTGGGTTTTTTTTCCTTTTTTTTTTTTTTTTTTTTGTGGAGAGAGGAAACCCTTTCAGCTGTTTCTTCTCAAAGAAGTTGCTCTTATGTGATTTTTATAGGTATTTTCCCCTGACTTAACACCTCTCTTATTACCTGACTTAGCTTTCAGGTAACAAGAGAAAGCTTACTGTCATCATTTATCCTATCTGTTTTCTTATCATTGGACGTGCCAATGCATTATAGGTTAAACTTTTCAAAATACTTAACCTGGATATGTGACCATTAGCTCTCTCAACTCTTTCACTCTCTGGAGTTCACTATTGAAAAATCTGGGTAGAATGGCCTATGTGTAGTTTGCAAATAGACAATTCATTGGCAAATAAACACATTACAGTAAGATGTGTTACACCTATATTCTGAAAAACGACGTTATTTCATTTTTCACTTTCTTCTCTAAGTCCCCATAGACCATGCAGTGGCTGTTGCCTTGAGTACCATTTTCATGGTCCCTGAGAAGATGTGTCTGTTTCAAAATGTTTAATTGTATTTGAACATTGTGGGCTGCCTATCAGTTCATTGCTTTACTCATTTATGAATGTTGGTTGCTAAGATGTAGACCATTTGTCATCAAACAGTTGGATATGGGAAATATTAGTCCTATTTGAAAATGGCCAATATTTTTGCAAAAGTAACTAATCCTTCTTTTATAATTAGAGCAGGCTTCCCAGCACACCAAACTGCAGGTACTTGTGAGATAGCAGGCTTGAAACTAAATATTACTTCTTAACTTCCTACTATGTTTGAAAACTCTCCAAACTAAAATGCTGCAAACTCTTAATTCCTGGACTTCCAAGATTAGGGTAAAAAAGTCAACATGGAACAATCTGGATTAGATTGATTCAGCGGTATAAATTTAATTGAGAGGACCCTCCTGGGAGCTGCTGAGTGATAACATAGCTTCAGCAGTTACAAGTATCCATCTCTAAGTAATGTTTGATTTGTGTGTGAGTTTGGAGAATCCCGGTAGCTCCTAGATTGTGCAAAGAACCAATCTGACTAAGGGATCTGGTCATGCTTTGCCACTATGGGGAATGCAGTCTCTAAGTCAAGACATGCTGGAAATTCATGAAGCTGTACCTCGAAATTTACTGGCTGTTGAGGCTGCTGATTCCTGCCATTGGGTTTGCTGTTGGTCTCCTCCTTAGTGTAACAATGCAAGTCATGTGCATGATACTGGCCCAAACAACACCACAACCACCAACGGAAAAGTTAGTAGCCTGCCATTAGAGGGACAAGTATTGGAATTTGTCCTAAATACCCACGGTGCCCTGGCTGTTAAGTGGTAAATTGAATTTTATTTGATCATTCACAGGGTTTATCTTCCTCAGCCCAGATGAAGAGATATGTAATAGCTTTCTAAAGAAGCTATGACCCAAAAGGTCAACTCAAAATAGGGTAACAGTGGTTAAGAGCACAAGTTTTAGGAACAGAATCTCAATTTGTATCATTTTCATTCTCTTACTGTATAATTGTAAGAAAGTTATTTAACCCCTCTGTGCCTATGTATTCTCATCTGGAAAATGGGAATAATAGTTTATATCACACTGGATTGCTTGGAAATTGAAATGAGTTAAAATTTAAAGCATATTATGTTTGGCACATATTGAATGCTTAGAAATGCCAACTACTACAACCTTAATGAATGGAATCTGTTCTTATATGGGGGATGAAAGGATATATGAGATCCCCTCATCAAACTTCACATGGTGACATTTCTGAAAACCTGGTGTAATTTCTCATACAATACCCATGCTTCCTGTTGGTCCTTACCCTGCACCTAGAAACAGATTACATTTTATTTGTTCTACTTCCAGTACATATCATTCCTCTTCCCAAAAAGTTTATCTACAAAGTGTAGGTTTTATCTAAAAAAAAAAAAAATCTAAAAGTCTATCTTACACAGATGACAATTGTATGTACAATAAAACTAAACTGCAGGAAAAACAATTAGTGCATTTAGCAAAATCATTGGATAATTTATTTCTACTTGTTGGTTACAATTAACAAATAAAATTTTAAAAGACATGATTTACAATAACATCATTACATCAAGTCCCTGAGTATAAATTTACTGAAAAACATGTAAACCTATATAAACATTATTGAGAGAAATTAAAGAAGATCTAAGTGAAAGTGCTTATATACCACACTCATGGATTAGAACACTCACGATTGTCAAGAGATCGGTTCTCTCTATATTGCTGTACAGGAATCAGATTGCAATAACAGCCTGCCAAATGGTAGTTTCCTGTCACCTGCCGCTCCAGCATATTTGATTTTTCCAGCCTTCAGTTGAGTTCTTCCACCATTATTTTGATAACAACATTTGGGGAGACTTCATCTTCCCAGCAAAGGACCGGAGCACTTTACAACTGAACAAATGTCCTTTCACACTCCCAGTGACCTGTAACAGAACTAATGCATGCCAATTCAAAGGATTGCTAATTTTCTATTGATTCCCAATCTTATGAGCCAACTATGCAAGACCTAAATTTTCACAAAGCTGTACCACTGATCTGTGAACAGCCGTGTCCATCAGAGAGGATAATAACTGGAATCAAAAGTGTAGCCACTTCTGTATTTAGGAGAATCTTGGGCTTGCATGTGAACAAGAGTGTAAGAATATTCATTTTTGAACCACCCTCCAGCCAATCCTTAAAAGCAAGCAACAAACACAGCTCCTCTGGGCTTTAGTAGGTTCCTTGTGATTAATTTTCTCTGCTCCATTTTCATTTGATCTAATCTCTCTGGTTGCTGGCTTCACAATGTTCTTTAGTCTATTGGTTGTACACCTCCAGATTACTTTTTTGGTTTTTTTCTTCTCACAACTTCTTCCCTGGCTTTGACATTTCCCAAGATTTTGGGGGAGAAAATTCTGTGGTCTCTGGCAAAATACACCTGGCCCAACCAGTTTCCCTAATCATAATATCTTGATAGTTGGGAAATGGGACATATCCTAGAACAAATACAGAAAAGATTGAGGAAAAAAAGACATAAGAAATTATCTTGGGAAGTTAAACTCCACATAAGAGAGAGCTTGAAAAAAATCATCAACATAACCACAGGGTGTCTCAAGCTATATTCAAAGGAAAAGCAGGAATAGAAATCATACTGCTAGAAAGTAGTGATAAGGAAGAAAACAAAACTACTGTCTTTTTCTTCAAGGAGAATAATTTCCAAACTGCAAAAGAGATAACAAAAGTGTTTAAGAGGGAATTGAAAACTCAGACGAGGTAAGGAAGTAGCAAGAGTGCCCCCAGAGACCTTACATGTATTTTTGTCTCTAGACAAAGATGAATTGAATCTTAAGCACTGACAAAACTTGCATTTACGATTGTCCGAAATGTTGCCAGTGATGTTTAAGAATCATGGAAAATGGCAGGAGTCCCATAAGAGTGAATACGAAGTACATTCTGAAAATAAATAAAAGATATTGGTTCTGCAATACAGATTAGAGAACTAGATGCCATAACATGTTGGGTTTCTATAACTGGAGTAGATAAGAAGAGGATGAAAACACATTACTTGAATTGTACCCCACATAGTAAAAAATTTCTAGCATATACATTAACCCATCATCATGAGATCCCTCTATACAAGACAAACATTTTTATTCCCGGTACTTTTCTTTCTTTCTTTCTTTTTTTTTCAAATATGGAAATTGAGGTTTTGGAGAGATTGTCTTTGCATGATATTACATGAAATTATCTGCCAGGATTGTTTTCATTAAACTCTTCAGCCCTCTCCAAGTTTCATTGTGATATTAGAATGCTGTTTTGTTTTTTTTTAAGATTTTATTTATTTGACAGACAGAGATCACAAGTAGGCATAGAGGCAGGCAGAAAGAGAGAGAGGAGGAAGCAGGCTCCCCGCTGAGCAGAGAGCCTGATGCAGGGCTCCATCCCAGGACCCTGGGATCATGACCTGAGCTGAACGCAGGGGCTTTAACCCACTGAGACACCCAGGTGCCCCTAGAATGCTGTTTTAATCATCTGTTGTTCAACTGGATCTAAAAAGATCATAAATAGTAGATCATCAATAGTAGATCATTTTTTTTAGGTATGACAGCACACATTTTATATACACTGTCAGCAAAAGATTGATATTAAAAGACAAATTTGTACAGTATGTTAAAAGAAACTAAGTTATCTTCTTGTAAAACAAGAGACAGATTAAATCTCCCAAATACAAAACTGGACAAGTGACAAGTTAGTATATAAGAAAGTTATTGCTAGACATGTAAATAAAAATTAAAATAGAAATATCAGATGGACAATGATTAGAAAGAGTTTCAAATTACTTTGTTAGCAAAGATATAAACAAGTGAGAACTCTAATATACTGGAGGTGGCTGTGTAAATTTTTCATGCTTTCTAAAGGGCAATCTAGTAATGTATTATAAATTTTAATCTGTATGTAATTTAATTCCCTTCTGAAACTTTATCTTAAGGTGAGGCTAGTGTAAGTACACGAAGGTATGTGCCATGTTGATAATAATGGAAAAATTCTGAAAATAGCTTAAGTGTCAATGAATAATGAATAAATTAAACAAATTACAGTATACCTATATAGTAGAATAAAATCCATACATTAAAAGAGACATGAGGGACACCTGGGTGGCTCAGTTGGTTAAGCAGCTGCCTTCGGCTCAGGTCATGATCCCAGCGTCCTGGGATCGAGTCCCACATCAGGCTCCTTGCTCGGCAGGGAGCCTGCTTCTCCCTCTGCCTCTGCCTGTCACTCTGTCTGCCTGTGCTCGTTCGCTCTCTCTCTCTCTGACAAATAAATAAATAAAATCTTTAAAAGAGACATGAGTATTACATTTTAAAATAGAAATATATGTATGCTGTGTAAGTTATAAAACAGAAGTATATAGAATGATACTAATTATAAAAAATATGTGCATTATAATTCTGGAAAGGAAAACAATAAGTTGTTAATCATGGTTATCCTTGGGAGTAGAATTTCTGGGAAATCTGGTTTCACTGAACAGTATTTTTTTTTTAAGTGTGGTATTTGATGGAATAGAATAGAAAGTCCAGAAATAAACCCACAATTATATGGTCAATTAATCTTCAACAAAGGAGGCAAGACTGTGCAATGGAAAAAAAAAGGCAGTGTTTAACAAATGGTGTTAGGAAAACCGGACAGCTACATGCAGAAGAATGAAACTGGACCACTTTCTTACACCACACATAAAAATAAACTCAAAATGGATTAAAAGCTTAAATGTGAGACCTGAAGCCATAAAAATTCTAGAAGAGAGCACAGGCAGTAATTTCTCTGACATTGCCCATAGCAACATTTTTCTAGATATGTCTCCTGAGGCAGGGGAAACAAAAGCAAAAATAAACTATTGGGAGTACATCAAAATAAAAACCTTCTGCACAGCAAAGAAAATATAAAAGGAGAACTTGTTGAGTAGAAGAAGACATTTGCAAATGACATATCCGATAAAGATTTAATATCCAAAATATATAAAAAACTTAAACAACTCAACACCAAAAAAATCCAAATAATCCAACTAAAAAATGGGTAGAAGACATGAACAGACATTTTACCAAAGAAGCCACACAGACAGTCAACAGTCACATGAAAAGATGCTCAATAAAACTAATCCTCAAGGAAATGCAAATTAAAACCACAGTGAGCTATCACTTTATACCTGTCAGAATGGCTAGTATCACAAACACAAAAAACAACAAGCGTTGGTAAGGATATGGAGAAAAAGGAACCCTCATGCACTTCCAAAGGGAATGCAGCCACTGTGGAAAACAGTATGAAGATTCCTCAAAAAATTAAAAATAGAATTACCATATGATCCAGTAATTCCACTACTGGATATTTACTCAAACAATATGAAAACACTAATTCGAAAAGATTTATGTACCCCTATGCTTATTGTAGCATTATTTACAATAGCCAAACTAATGGAAGCAGCCTATGTCCATCAATAGATGAATGGATAGGGGTGCCTTTGTGGCTCAGTCGTTAAGTGTCTGCCTTTGGCTTAGGTCATGATCCAAGGGTCCTGGGATGGAGCCCTGCATTTGGCTCCCTCCTCAGTGGAAAACCTGCTTCTCCTTCTCCCTCTGCCCCTGCTTGTGTTCACTCTCACTGTTTGTTTCTGTGTGTCAAATAAATAAATAAAATGTTTTTTAAAAATAGGTGAATGGATAAAGAAGAGGTGGTGTGTGTATGTGTGTGTGTGTGTGTGTGTGTGTATGTGTGCATGTGTGTGTGATGGAATATTACTCAGCCATAAAAAAGGATGAAATTTTGCCATTTGCAACAACATGGATGGAGCTAGAGAGTATAATGCTAAGTGAAATAAGTCAGAGAAATAAAAATATCATATGATTTCACTCATATGAGGAATTTAAGAAACCAACCAAACAAAAACAGAGACAAACCAAAAAACAGACTCTTAACTATAGAGAAAAAAACTGATAGTTACCAGAGGGGCAGTGGGTAGGGAGATGGGTAAAATAGATGAAGGGTATTAAGAGTACAGTTACCATGATGAGCAAGGAGTAATACATAGAATTGTTGAATCACTATACTATACACCTCAAACTAAGATAACACTATAAACTGTATGAGAATTGGAATTAAAAATTGATAAAATAAAATCATGACATTTGTTTTAAGTGGCACTACCATCTTGAAAGCAAGAGTAATGTAAGTATCTATGAGATCATGAGATCCTGTACTTGACTCCGTTCCTAAAAAACATTTTTACCAGAGCTTAATAAATTCACAAAAAAATCTTTATTCATTTTTTCTTGGCCCAAAACCAGAAGGGCAAATTCACAGGTTAGAAGATTAAATTATAAAGACTGTTCCACATTGGATGATGAGATTAAATTTTTAAAAAGACAATAAATGTATTAATTTTAGAAATGATTAAAGATAGAAATTACAATGGGAGATTGTGCCATGGTCTTGTGGAAAACTCTAAATATTTTAATTAATGATTAGTTAAATATGAAGAAATACCATGATTTACTTGCTAATTTAAAATTTCTAATAAAATTTTAGACTATTGATGTAAAAAGAGTATTTGGTTCTAGGGAGGTAGATCACTTTTTTAAATGTACATTATTATTACCATGATCCTAAAGCCAGATAAAGACCCCATCAAAAAGGAGAATTACAGATCAATATCCCTGATGGACGTGGATGCCAAAATACTCACCAAGAGCCTAGTCAATATGATCCAACAGTACATTAAAGGGATTATTCACCAGTATCAGGTGGGATTTATTCCTGGGATACAAGGGTGGTTCAACATTTGAAAGTTAATCAACATGATAGAGCACATTAATAAACGAAAAGACAAGAACCATATGATCCCCCCAATTGATGCAGGAAAACCATGTCTGCATCCTTTCCTGATTAAAGCTCTTCAAATTATGGGGATAGAGGGAACATACCTCAATATCATAAAACCCATCTATGAAAAGCCCACAGTGAATATCATCCTCAATGGGGAAAAACTGAGAGCTTTTCCCTTAAGGTCAGGAACACAATAGGGATCCCCACTCTTACCACTTTTGTTCAACATAGTACTAGAAGTACTGGCTTCAGCAATCAGACAACAAAAAGAAATAAAGAACATTCAAATTGGTGAAGAAGAAGTCAAATTCTCCCCCTTGCAAATGACATGATCCTTTATGTGGAAAACCTAAAGACTCCACCCCCAAATTACTAGAATTCATACAACAGTTCAACAGTGTGGCAGGATACAAAATCAATGCACAGAATCAGTTGCATTTCTATACACTAACAATGTAACTGAAAAAAGAGAAATTAAGGAATTGATTCCATTTACAATAGCACCAAAAACTATTAAGATATCTAAGAAAAAACCTAGCCAAAGAAGTAAAGGATCTACACTCTAGAAACTACAGACACTTATGAGAGAAGTTGAGGCAGACACAAAGAAATGGAAAAACATTCCATGCTCATAGATTGGAAGAATAGACATTGTTAAATTGTCTATGCAATTGCACTTTTAATGCAATCCCTATCAAAATAACACTGTGTTGTTGTTGTTGTTTTTGTTGTTGTTGTTGTTGTTTATGGAACTGGAACAAACAATCCTAAAATTTGTATGGAACCAGAAAAAAACCCGAATCACCAGGGGAATATTGGAAAAGAAAAACAAAGCTGGGATATCACAATGCCTGACTTCAAGTTATAGTACAAAGCTCTGATCATCAAGACAGCTTGGTATTGGCACAAAATCAGACACATAGATCAATGGAAGAGAATAGAGACTCCAGAAGTGGGCCCTCAGCCCTATGGTCAGCTAACTTTCAACAAATCAGGAAAGAATACCCAATGGAAAAAAGACAGTCTCTTCAATAAATGGTGCTGGAAGAATTGGACAGCCACATGCCAAAGAATAAAACTGGACCATTTCCTTATACCAGAAACGAAAACAGGCTCAAAATGGATGAAAGACCTAAATGTGAGATAGGAATCCATCAAAATTCTGGAGGAGAGCAGAGTAACTTCTTCAACATCAACCACAGCAATTTCTTTCAAGATATGTCTCTAAAGGTAAGGGAAACAAAAACAAAAAGAAGTTTTGAGACTTCATCAAGATAAAAAACTTCTTCACAGCAAAGGAAACAATCAACAAAATTAAGAGGCAACCCACAGAATTGGGAAAGATAATTGCAAATGACATTTCTGCTAAAGGGTTGATATCCAAGATCTATAAAGAAATTCTCAAACTCAACACCCCAAAAAACAAATAATCCATTCAAGAAATGGGCAGAAGATATGAACCAACACTTCTCCAAAGAAGACATACAAATGGCTAACAGGAACATGAAAAATGTTCAACATCACTAGCTATCAGGGAAATACAAATCAAAACTACACCTTAGACTACTTAGAATGGCAAAAATTAACAAGACAGGAAAAAACAAATGTTGGTGAGGATGTGGAGAAAGGGGAACCCTCTTACGTTATGGTGGGAATAAGCTGGTACTACCACTCTGGAAAACAGTATGCAGGTTCCTCAAGATGTTAAAAATAGGGCTACCCTATGAGTCAGCAATTGCACTACTAGGTATTTACCCCGAAGATACAGATGTAGTGAAAAGAAGAGCACATCCACCTCAATATTCATACCAGCAGTGTCCACAATAGTCAAAATGTTTCTATTCAACAGAGAATGGATAAAAATGATACGGTTCATATATACAATGGAATATTGCTAAGCCACCAAAAAAGATCAATACCTACCATTTGCGTCATCATGGATGGAACTGGAGGGGATTATGCTAAGTGAAATAAGCAGAGAAAGACAGTTATTATATGGTTTCACTCATATGTGGAACATAAGGAATAACACAGAGGACCATAGGGGAAGGGAGGGAAACCTGAATGGGAAGGAATCAGAGAGGGAGACAAACCATGCGAGACTTAGGACTTGGGGAAACAAAACTGAGGGTTACAGAAGGGAGGGAGGTCGGGAGTGGCATGGAATAACAGAGTGATGAGTATTAAGGAGGGCACATGTTGTGATGAGCACCGGCTGTTATACACAACTGATGAATTATTGAACACTACTCCTGAAACTCATGATGTACTGTATGTTGGCTAACTGAATATAATAATATAAAATATAAAAATAAAAATGAAATAATGAAATTTTTAAAAAACCTTGGGAATTTCCTGAGTGATAGGAGCTGACTTTGTTACGCTAATGAAGTGGGAGGAAAATGTGCACTACTGGGCATATACAGAAACATCATGAAAACAGGGACCCTTTCCTTCCTCTTATATTCTGCAATAAATAACTAGAATAATTCCTCATACAAAATAGACACTAAATAAATATTTGTTGAATGAACAAATCAAGAGCAGTAAAAGTATTATATTCTCAACTGGATACCACATTTGAAGAGAGAATTTCACCAATTAACCTATGGCGGGATTATGAAAAATATAGAAACCATGTAGCCTGAGAAATACTTAAAGTATTGCAAAGTCTCCAATTTCCATCTAGAAAGGCAAAGAGTGATGGACACATGGCACTGTCTATCTTCAAAGATATGAAAAAGTGTCCCATGCAATTGTGCGTCCCACACAGTTCTCCACATCACCATAAGGCAGGTTTCTGACAATGGCTTTGGATTTGTAAGAATATATACTTAATCTGAATATAAATTAATTTTTTTAAACTTATAGTTGTCTAAAACTGTAAGTATTAAAACGTTTATCTCTGACAGTACTCAAACATCACTTCTAAGAAATGATATTTAGGACATCCCTGCATGGTGTGGAAGTTTGAGTGATAATTAAATCCATTCTCACTCTGCCTACTGAAAAGTATGGCACTTTGTGTTTTTAATCTCAGTTGAAATAATGCTAAGCTATCAGAAATGGGCTTCAAGGCAACATACTTACATTTCCAATCCTGCCCCTCCCAGCAAAACCATCATAATAGTTCTCTAACCCTTTGGTAGTAATGAAATTGATGTCATGAGAGGAGACCTCTCCATTTCCCATAAAATTGCATGTGCCTGTATGCATTAGCACATACACATACACACAAACACATACTCAAGACTAGGTGTTTTTTATCGAGTGGTATTTACAACGTGGCTTAAATTAGTTTTAGAGACCAAATCATGATGATGTGCTAGCTCTGATATTAGAACCTTTTCATTAATCAAAGAATTTAGAGTTATATGTTAGCTTCATCATCAGAATAAAAAAATCTAATAAATCAATTCCACACTAGGTTGAGTCCATCATTTTGAGTAACAGTGACTAAAGAAAATTATGGGTTTATGTCTTGTCTGGGAACCTCATAAGTCACAAGTACAATACACTTAAGGCACTTGGAGGCTTCTCAAGTAAGATGTATGAAGCTATTACTCATCACAATCTGTAAAGCAGCTATACTATGGCTTTTAATGGTAGTTTTGTAAATATTTCAAATTTTTGTTTTTAAGAAGATTCATTTAACTCAGTGCTATGTGATATATAGATATACATAGACACACACATGCAATACACATAACTTCCAGCTACATACTTACCTGAATTTACTCTGAAGGAGGCATTAGAGGAAATGACATATATACAAAACTGCCGAATAAAACATAGTAAAGGACACTAAGTTGCTGTCAATTCAGTTTCTCCTCAGGTTATATTTTAGTGGTTTTTAATACCCCTTTGAATTATTTTTATCTGCAGGCCAATTTGTTTTACTTTAATAGTGTTTGGTTTCTTCTCATCCTTTTTAAATCATCCAATTTAAATTTATGAAAATTTCTTGATGTAAAGCATGAGCCTGGGTGTCAAGAACATCAGGATTCTAGTCCTGGTTGCTATCCTGCAGCTCATGAAGGCTGTGACCTTGTGCAGAGCACATACCCTCTGCTGCTCAGTCCCTCATCAATAAAACAAGGCCATTGGATGGGTGGATCGCTAAGGCCTTTCTAGCACATTCTCCATCTGTGCCTGTTTAAATAAGAAATAATTTAGGTTTTGACTGACAACCTAGGTCAACATCCTATAGTAAAGACATGAGAAACATTTAAGAGTCTCTCCTATGAAGTTGGATATCTCAAGTAGAGTTCCCCAGACACGGATTCTGAGTCAAGGACTTGTGCAAAAGTGATATGTTAGAAAAACTAGTAGGCTAGTGAGGAAGGGAGATAATGAAGAGGTAGATAGAAGTTACGCCAGAGTGTAGAGAACTCAGCAAAGTGTCACAATGCGCAGTTATAATGGCTCAGTTCCACCCAGGAGCACTGAAGACAAAACATTGTAGTTTTCATCAGGGACAAGAGAGATGGAGTATTCATACTTCCTCCCCCAAAACTCATCAGATCTTGGTTAAGTTTTTGGACCCCAGAGGGATATAAATGCCCACATTCAGGTCCTAGGGGTCTCTACTGCACTGAAAGCAACTTTGACAAAAAGGAGAAGCTGGCTGCTGGGATTGAAAACACTCAAGGAACTGAAATGCACCAAGAGAACGAATGGATTCAAAAGAACATGAATGGAGAATGCAAAGGTTAGCAGCCTCTACTCCTGCCCTCTCCAAAAGGCAAGCAATGAAAGCAGGTTAGGTTCTTTCTTCCCAAAGTGTCATATTATTACATACTCAGTAAAGGTATCTGAGCATATGTAGATGTCTGGCAGATTATACAGGGTGAACAAAACAGATGGGTCTCAGACTCATGGACCTTATAGCAAAGTTGAGGAGACAGATTATGATTATAAATTATGACACTTCTATGAGGCATCATAATGAGGTCCAGTGTGAGAACGAAAGGAGGCGTTCTTTATAAAATAAGAAATCAAGGCAGATTTGTATGAGGCTGTGATATTTAACCAGAGACCTAAAAGATGGGCAAAAAGAGCCAGATAAAGAATGGGAGTTCAGGAGGAGGATATTCAAGTAGAAAAGACCGAATACAAAAACTCTGATGTTGTAAGGATCTTTTTTTTTTTTTAATTTTTTTAAAGATCTTATTTATTTATTAGTTAGAGAGAGAGAGAGAGCGAGCACAGGCAGACAGAGAGGCAGGCAGAGGCAGAGGGAGATGCAGGCTCCCTGCCAAGCAAGGAGCCCGATGTGGGACTCCATCCCAGGACGCTGGGATCATGACCTGAGCCGAAGGCAGTTGCTTAACCAACTGAGTCACCCAGGCGTCCCTGTTGTAAGGATCTTTACAGATTCAAAGAACTGAAGTAAGTCCAGGGTAGTTGAAGAGTTGTGAGCAAGGTGGAGAAGAATGAGTTTCAGGAGGTAGGTGGGAGAAAGCATCTTTACCGTTTGACAGTGTTTACATTTTATTCTCGGTGTAATGGAAACCATTTTAAGCCAGAGATAGACATGATTAAATGGGAAGCTATTTTAATCAGGAGACAGACATTTTAAAAATAACACTTTGAGTGCTAGATTGGGAATGGACTGGGAAAGGAGCAAGAACAAGGTGTTCTTGAAGGTGTTCTCATGAAAAAAGGTAATAGGTTGAACCTGACTGGTATCAGTAAATACAGAAAGGATTCTTTTTTCTCATGAACCCAAATCCATATCTTAAGATCTCCTTTTCAAACCAAAGAAATGAATAAAAAAGCAAACTGGTAAGAATACCTGATGATTAATATAAGAAGACAGAGAGGGCTGACTTTTTTTTTATATATTTGAGACATGATTTTAGAATTTTCACAGTTGGATCCATAAGAAAGAAGAAGCAGATGTAAGAGTTGGCCATGGGTATCCAAGGAGAAAGCCTGCATACTTAATCCTATAGAGGATAGATGTAAAGAGAGAAGTACCTAAAAGAGAAGAAAATTTCCCCAGGCTGGAAAAAAAAAAAAAAAAAGCTACGGACTATTTTATTTGTATAGTTAAAATAAATTTAAAAGGTAGAGAAGATAGAAGAAAGTGCCACCTTCATGGTGTGACCTTTTAACATGAATTCCTAGTAGGAACTCAAATCAGGTTCTCCACTTCTTTTCTCTTATATCATATTTATGCATGTGGGGGGGTGGGGTGTGAAGGGTGATGGTTGAAAAAGGATACCTGTACTTTAAAATTTTTGAGTGAATTTTATCCTCTAGATTGAACAGATATATAATAAAGACAATCATGAGGTTTCATCATCAAAGGACAAAGAATGAGCGCCTGGGCTCTATACTGGGAAGATTAAGGAAGACTAATAGAAGCAAGAGAATCATGTACTAAATCCTGGAAGTGGGAGAGAACATGGCTCCTTATAGGAAATTAAAATATAATAAGATTGAGATATGGGATTTGAAAGAGGCATGCACAGAGGATGGAAACTATGAAAGCTTGAGGCATGAGAAGCCTTATGTGACGTGCTGAAAAGGCTGACATTGACCTGACAGTCTGGTGATCCACTGAAGAATGCTTAGCATTAAAACAACATAGCATCTTAGAAAAATGCTGGGCGGAATGTTGAAACTGGATTTATTATGGAAACCACTTAGAACACTATCATAATAGTGTGGATAAAATAAGACAAATGCTAAAAAAAACAATCAGTTGCAGTGAATGTGGAAAAGAGAGGACAGAAGCTAAAGAATTTTAAGCAAGCGAAATTACTGTTACTTGATGATATCCTAAGTGATGGGAATAAGTGGACAGAAATCAAGAAGCAAAAAGCAAGGCCCTGATTCAAGTAACTGGGAGAAGGGTCGCATTTTTGAGAGAGAGAAAGAAAAAAAAAGAATAAGAATAATAAGTAAACTAAAATTTGGTAACATGAAGATCTGTGAAGAACATGACAATGAATTTGTTTCAGAAATGATCTGTGGGTTATCTGGGTGAAGAAGAAAACTGCCAATTTTTAGACATGTAAGTTTGGAAATCAAAACAGAGATTGAAGCCAGCATCCAGACATCTCTCTTGTCAATTTAGAACTTTAGAAGTCATACTGTCCCCAGGCATGGCTGGACCAAACAAGGAACACATAGGCCTAGGAAATCAAAACAGAGATTGAAGCCAGCATCCAGACATCTCTCTTGTCAATTTAGAACATTAGAAGTCATACTGTCCCCAGGCATGGCTGGACCAAACAAGGAACACATAGGCCTAGGCTCAAGGGATAGGAATACTTGCTTATCATTCAAAGGAACCTATAGGACATGTAGTTAACCAGTGCTACCTTAGAGACATAATCACCAAACGTACCTACTGAAATCTCTAACACGGGGCACCTGGGTGGCTCAGTGGGTTAAAGCCTCTGCCTTTGGCTCAGGTCATGATCCCAGGGTCCCGGGATCGAGCCCCACATCAGGCTCTCTGCTCAGCAGAGAGGGAGCCTGCTTTCTTTCCTCTCTCTCTGCCTGCCTCTCTGCCTACTTGTGATCCCTGTCTGTCAAATAAATAAATAAAAAATCTTTAAAAAAAAAAAAAAAGAAATCACTAACATGAAGAATAAGGATATTTTTTAGATTCCAAGCCTTGAGATGGAAAAGACCAATGAAGCAGCACCAGAACACCATGACTTCATGGGCCTCTAATCAACACTATCTGCCTTCTCAGGAGACCCCTGCCCCTGGTAGCTATAATGCAGTGGGGAGTGACTTAGACCAGAGGGCTGAAAGCTATCGGCAGAAGAGAGGACGGGAAGGGACAAAAGCAGGGAAGGAATGTGTTTTGCTTTGCAGAACCAGCAGTTCCCAATAAGGAGACCTGAGGCCATCATCCCATAACCCCTTGCTAGGTATTTGCCTGATAGCCTCTTACATGAGCCAGTTTGAGCCAGAATGAAGCTGAGAACCTATGCAGAAGCCCCGCTAAGTTGTCCTGAAGTTATCTTTAGCTCATTAAAATACTAGGCTCTCCTCTTATGGGCAGGGTTTTCCACCATTTTTTGAACATACGGTGTATGTACTAGCTAGCTGACATGTTAGGCCTGCAAAACTGAACCAAAATGCCTAAACAATAGAATATAGACAAGTTCTTTAATGTTTATTCAGGCTCCCTGGCCCTACACCCTAATACACTGAATAAAAGCTTCCTGTAGTAATTCCTAGGAAGATAGTGCCTAGAAAGTAAGTGTCTTCTTACTTGTAACAAGTAATGAAAAGTCCTTTGCTTTCAACATGGGTCATATTCAATTTAATGCACCCCAAGAGGCAAGCCCTTTGTATTTGGTTATAAGATCTTTGCAAGATATATGGAGACTGGCATATAATAGTTTAAGCCAATAGATTAAATTAGATCACTCAGGAAATGCTTGAGAAAAGAATTATTAAAAACTACCTACAAGGAATACCAAATGAAACCTAAATAGAGAAAGAAAAGGTCATTTTCAATAAGAAAAATCTTTCAGGGAGTAAGAGAACCAGGAAAGACAAGTGTTGGAAAATCAGCAGAGGGAAGAGGATCAGGAGAGAGTGGCCAGTGAGTCCAAATGCTACAATGATGTCAAATTGATAAGGACAGAAGACTAACCTTGTACTGGTTACTAGTTCCGTAGAGAGCAGTATAGAAGAACTCAGACTTCAGGAGAAGGAATGGTGAATAGGAAGTGTAGAAGTGGAAAACACAAGGGAAAATAACATTTTAAAGAAACTAGAAACTGGATTCTTGGATAAAAGAGACAGAAGAGTAGCTAGACTCTCACTTTTTTGAGCATAGGTTTCATGTCTATGTTGTTCACCTAATCAGCCTAGAATATGGGTAAATGACTGGCAAAAATGGCAGATGTTCTACAATATGTATCTAATAAGTGAAATAATTAAATGGTTGTTTGGAAGGATTTGATTTGATTTTGATTTTATTTATTTATTATTTTTTATTTTTAAATTTATTTTATTTATTTTTGACCTTTTCTTCTTGTTGTTTTTATTTGTTTGCTAAAGTGGAAGAAACCTGAGCATAATGTTCATTCTAAAAGGAAAGAAGGAAAGGTTGAAGATATAAGAGAAATCAGGGATTGTTGAAAGAGACGCTAAAACAGTCTAAAGGGTAGATGATCCAAAACACAAGGAAAGGATTTGCCTTTTTGCCTTGATAAGAGGAGGAACCTCATATCTATCTCTCTATCTATCTGTTTAGATAGATAGCTAGTTTTGTTTTTGTTTTTGTTTTAAGAGAGGGAAAGGGTGGGCGGCACGGGACAAAGGAAGAGGGAGAGAGAGAATCCTAAGCAGGCTCCAAGCACGGTGTGGAGCTGGATGTTGGGGCTTGATCTCACAACCCTGAGATCATGATGTGAGCTGAAATCAACAGTTGGACATTTAACTGACTGAGTCACCCAGGCACCTCCTTTTTTTCCTTTCCATAGCAAAAGGCAGGAAAATGGTACAGGTTTGCGAGAATTCATCTTTTGAAAGAGCGTTAAATGTGTTACCAATTTGACCAATGTTTATCAAGTGCCTACTGATTGCCATCCACTGTGAAAGGTGCTAGAAATACAATGGTGAGTAAAAAAGATAAGGCTCCTGCTCTTGAGTTGCTTAGGATTTGCAAGAGGTGAGAGGACTATTAATTAAACAACCACTTATACATTATGATACAAGGAGAAAAGTACATTTTTCCAAAAGAGCGAATAAAATACTTATGCACTTATTTCAGGGAAGATTTACCAGAGGAAGATATGACTGAGTAAATAATTGAAGAGTAAATATAATTAACTAAGAAGTCTACGATGGGAAGGATCTTCCACACAGGGCATGGTCTTCATGACAATATAGTGCTTTAAAAATGTTGAGAGTCTTTGAACTTTAAACTCTGCACACTTTGCAAATACACTTTAAACAGGTGGGTGGATATTTAGGTTGCCCAGCCTATGAGAGCAGAAGTGGTCATCCAGAAATTCTGTCTTTACCTCTGCACCTCTATCTGCCACATTGCTCAAGGGGATTTAGTTAGTGGTAGGGGATAGGGTAAGTTTCAACAGAAAATAACTAGAGGTCTCCCAAGGATTAATTTCCAATGTGACAACCTTCCATACATAAGAATGACGACTGTACATATTAGTCATACAAGCTTTATACATATAAATATTGAAGGCCATCTTCGGTTATAGGTACCAAGTCACAAACTATTCAAGTTATTCAAGAGAATATTAAATAAATGAATAAATAAATAAATATATAATTCACATACTAATGCGAATTAGTGTGTTATTTCACAACACATTCTATTTCCCTGATTTCCCCGTTGATTAAAACAGACATCACTAAACATAAAGTGGTAAAGCCGCTAGAGATTTGAAGAGTTGTTTTAATTAGGTGTCTTTTTTTGGCAAATATTTTCACGGGTCTCCACTCCTGATATAAATTCTGAAATATACATAAGCAAGTGTGTCTTTATTCTTCACTTGTGTGATTTTGATCAATGAAGATACATTTTCTGCAGCCCAAATTCAAATCCTGGATCTGGCCCATGAAATAGCTCATCAAGGGAATTCAATATTTGATTTATTGTAGCTACTGTGAAAGAGGAAAGCATATTGCTAATAAACAGCAATTAGCCACATGTTTTAGGCCAAGTGGAGACTATTACTCATTCTGAGAGTTTTTGAACTTTGAATTACCTGCATCTCATTCACTCACTTTGGCAGATTGTTATTTTCAGAAACATTCGTCGTAATGTTCATACACATGAACACTTTTCCTTTTCTTTGTCAAAGGAAGTTGAGATCAGATTGGTCTAATCATTTTTTCCACTTATTACTGAGCCTAAAAATGATTCTAAATCAGGCAGTTTGGAGAGAACAATAAGATTCTGTAGGCATTTTCCAATGGGGATAAGCTAATAAGACTCAAACTTATGTCAAATTCAGGGATCCAGGACTAAATCTGAGCTAGAAATATTATGAATGTGGAGCAATGAAGTTTCCCAAAGGGAGTTCTTCAGAGCCTATGTTTGTACCATATTCATTTTTTCAAGGTATTTTTAATTTTATAAGTTTAATGAAACTAAATCTATAACTACTCAAAACAGACATAAATATTTTGCAATCCTAGTATGGGCTAAAACTTAGATAAGGCTGCCAAATAAATCATCACAATCTTACATTTAAAGAAAGCTAGTTAAAAGTCATAACAAAGAAAATTTTGAGTTGTCTTGAAATGGAATAATCAGCCTTGAAAAGTTGTAAGTTTTCTGCCACTTACTCAAGTGAAGGCCAGATATCCACTAATCAGAAATGTTGTGGAGTACTATAGATTGTTTAAAGTATTTTCTCAAGGTTTCTTTCAATATTTACTGGTTATAATTCTAGAAAAGTTATAGATGAAAAATATTACCTAATGGAGTTACTTAAAATTATTTCTATTTTTAAATAAGATGGTACATTATTTGGTGTTCTTGGCTACATGTGCCAGCTACACTTCTAACTAACATAGAAGAAATTAGTTATTTGGTAGTTCATGCATTGGAACCTGGAGAAACAAGCTTGGGAAAGCGGGTAGGAACCAAGGAAGTATAAGCAATGACAACCACTACCAAGTTCATCCCAAAGGTCTAGTCTGATGAAAATGTTTTGTTTGGTATCACAGTCATCTATCCTGCTGAACCCAGCTGTCACGAATACTCAATACGAAGGCCATATGCCAAACTTGTAGCTATGCATATCTTAGAGAATTCTGTAAAGCTCTTGCAAATAAATTCTGTCCCTTCTTCTTTGCATCATTCTCTCGGGAGTTTAAGCTCTGACTGAAGCATCATTCTGACAAAGCCAGAATCAGGTACTTATACCCTAGCTACTAAAGGGTAGAGAAAAACAATGTGTACCTCTTCAACTTAATAATGAGGATAACACATTCTACCAAAATGGAAAGGAAGTTTGGATTCTGATCCATCAAAATACAGGCATATATTTACTCCAATGCTATATTGAATGTTTTAATATTCAAGAATTTGTGCCTTTATAATGTTGGTGAGTCTTTGAGCCATATGGGCAAGAAAGGATTTTGTGACTTTTGTGCATTTTGCTTTACACATAAAGTTTTTAATTCCCATCTCCTGGAAGTATTTCTTAGAGCACTGCTCTAGTTTTTCAATACACTGGGTAATGACTATTTGTCATGGACTATCCTGTAACTTTATTTTCTCCGACTAGAACAAAGTAATCAATTTTAAGGAAATAGCTGCCTCTCCCCAACTCATGGTCTCCAATTATAGGTTTCCTGGGAAATGCCAGGATTGCTTATGGCCCATTGTTAATGATCTGAGGCCGCCTATTCTGCTAAATGTTAACTGTGGTATGGAAATGTGATGGTGTCTGCATTAGAGTTCACTAATCAAAATAATTGCACCCACTCGGCACATTTCACATGCCTTCACTTAAATAGGATCAAGTATCATTTCATATGAACCTGTATATAAAGCTGCATTCTCAAGAGGTCCCCTCTCCTTCAAACTGGATGAGCTCAGATTCTCTTGCAGAAAGAACATGCACAAGTTTGTGAAGGCCTCTATTTTATAATGATGGTATATATGCTACCACTACCAAATTCCTCCCCATTCTGTGATCCCAGAATGACACAGACACAATAGAGATCAGTATGCTTGCCTGATTTGGGGCAGCCATATTGGAAAAAATAATTAATAAAATTCAGATCAAATTCAGTTAACTCATCACCATACCGCAATGCCCACACCCTTAATTTGATCACTAACATCACATTTATCCCAGAAGAGGAACAGAATATAAGAAAATACTGGAAGAACAAGTTTTATCCATAATTTAGAGGTATTTTTTCACTCAGTGATATTTTCTTCTCCTTTGTTCTACAACCTGTGATGTAGAGTACATGTTAATGAGCTTCCTTCACCCTAGTACTAAAGCCTAGAAAGTTATTACTAAGTTATAACTAAGTACTAAGGTTATTACTTGGGTTTATATTGTGTCTTCTTTGTCAACCAGTATCCATCATTCCACAAATTGGACAAATATCAAATAACAAAAACACTACATGATAAAGGAATAGTAAAAAACCTTTGCTCTTGCCTGCCATTTTCACCATGCTCTCAAAAGGAGGCTATAAACATATTTAAGAATAGAAAGGAATGCCAGATATCACTGGATTGCTCCATTCATGATTTTTCAAATGCAGGATATTCAAAATTTGATAAACACTGTATAACAGACAATGAAAAGGGAAATGTGGGCAAAGATGGACTGCCTCTCGTCCATCTAAGTAAGATACTACTTAGAAAAACCTAAGTAGGGGCGCCTGGGTGGCTCAGTGGGTTAAAGCCGCTGCCTTCGGCTCGGGTCATGATCCCAGGGTCGTGGGATCGAGCCCCGCATTGGGCTCTCTGCTCTGTGGACAGCCTGCTTCCTCCTCTCTGCCTCTCTGCCTCTCTGCCTACTTGTGATCTCTGTCTATCAAATAAATAAATAAAATCTTTAAAAAAAAAAAAAAAGAAAAACCTAAGTAGTATCTGCTTTTTAAACATCAAGAGAGACTATGTGATAAATGTAAGCTACCATCTCCAATAAGTAGCATTTGGTTTAAGCAATTCACAACTTCAAAGAACATCTGAGAATTCCTATTATATGTGTGTCTGTGTGAGTGTTAGTCTGGGTCCTCTGAGAAGCAGATGTTAAGTTGGGATTAAATGTTCAAGGATTTCATGGGGGAAAGGCCTATGTGAGAGAAAGTGGGACAAGAACTGGAGAGGCTGGGTGAGGCATCAGACCACTTGCTGTGTTAGTCTGACCCCAGCCAAGGAGAGACGGTGGGATGGTTGGGTGGAAGCACTTTAGAAAGCTTTATGTCTAAGGAGGGGTAAGGAGGTAAGGAGGGGTAAGGTCATTTAGCAAGCTTTATGTCCCAGGGAGTCCTGGAGCCAGAGTCATTGTGTTCCAAAAACATACCTGCATTACTGTCCCCATCATGCTCAGTCATTGTGGAAACAGCCATAGGAGCAGGATTTCAAATTTGGGGATTTCAAAGCACAGAAGCTGAGATCTTCCAAAAATTCCTTCCAAAGTTCTGCCATAGAAAAAGATTTTTCTGTGTCATTAAAATAGGCCAAAGGCAAAAAATTTTGAGAACTTCTCTCCCATAATATAGCCTTGGTGTAGAACCTGGCAGGAAATCTGGATTATTGCTAAAAGTTTCATAGATCTCTCTCTATTGCTCTTTTATCTCTTTAACTGGATTCACCTCAAGACATTTGGAATGTCACTTTATTTAGTTTTCACTTTCTTTTACTTATTTACTCCTCAACTGTCTGCAATACCTTTTTCTATTCAAACTGTTCACTCAAAAGTTTTCATCAGCCATCTCATTACCAAGTGCAATGGTTTGTTTTGTTTTGTTTTGATTTGTTTTAAATATGGGTGCATTCTAGTGGACTTTTCCTTGAAGCTTCTGAGTTTTGTGCACTCCCTTTGACGTACTCCTCCCTTGACTTCTGTTACTCAGTGTTGTCTTCATGCTCTAGGTCTCTAATTATGCTTTCTAGGCCTTTTTTATTAGGTCTATTCACTTCTCCCAGTATTAAATTTATACTTTCACCAAGTCGTTGTCCTTAGACTGCTTATCTCTAAACACCTTTTTTTTTTTTTTTTTTTTTTACTTAGAGGGCTAATTATTTCCCACATTTCTAACTCCTAAACATACCTGCCTACATCTGACTATTTTTGCACCTGACATATCTTTCCAAATATTTCCTGAACATTCTGCATGGTATCTTTCAAAGGCACCTTAAATGGGAAATGTTCCAAATCAAATAACTTTTGTTAACTTTCTTATTTTAGGTAATGACACCACCATGAGCTCAATTTTAACATATCTTTTTAAAACATTTTAAGTTTTTCTGTTCTTATATCTTTTCTGAAGATAAATGAAAGAGTTCAAACTTACTGCTAAATGTTAGTCAACAGGTAAAGAAAACAATATTTTTATTTTTCATATTTAAAAAGTTTATATTTTGTAAATTATAAAATGAACACATTACTTAAGTAAATTAATTATATATGAAATAGAAAAGTCAGAAAAGAACAAAATATACCATATATCATATCATGGTATAGTATTCCTAACCTTTTATATTTTAAATTATGCTCTGTGAACACAGCTATATTTAAATGTTTCCATATCTGCATAGATATATCATTTTGGATAAAAGTCTAGAAAAAGTATTGATGGATCACACTGAGTGAACAGTTTTGCTAAAGTGTTCTATTAAAATGATATAACTAGTGCCTTCCAGAAATAATGTATACAACTGTTCATTTATTAATAAAATTGTGTAATAAATATGCTTTCATATAGATCTTTGTATACACTCACGTATATTTACATTTTGTAAATTCCCATAACTGAATCAATAAACTGAGATTTTGTGCCCAATACTTAGAAAATTTATATTAAGGAAATGCAAATCAAAACCACAATGAAATATGATCTCATACCTATTAGGATGGCTATGTATCAAAAATATAAGAAATGACAAGTACTGGTGACAAGACGGAGAAAAGGGAACTCTAGTGTATTATTAGTGGAAATGTAAATTGGTGCAGTCACTCTCAAAAACACCATGGAATGTTCTGAAAAATTCAAAAAATAGGACTACCATATGATCCAACAATTCCACCTTTAGGTATTTATTTGAAGAAAATAAAATCACTGCTTAAAAACATATATGCATGTCCATGTTCATTACAGCATTATTTATAATAGTAAAAGATGGAAATAATCTGAGTGAATATCAAGAGATAATAGATTAAAAGTATCTCTCTAAATATCTTACACACACACACACACACACACACACACACATATGTATATCATACACATATGTATATATACATGATGGAATGTTATTCAGCAATAAAAAAGGAAATCCTGCTATTTGTGATAACATGATGATTCTTGAGGACATTATACTAAATGAAATAATTTAGACTGAGAAAGATAAATACTGTATGATCTCAGTAACATATGGAATCTAAAACAAACAAGAAGAACTCATATATAAAGAAGACTGGTGTTTGCCAGAGGTAGGGGATAGGGGTGGGGAGAACAAGTGAAGGTGGTCAAAAGGTACAAACTTCCAGTTATAAGTAAGTCCTGGGAATGTAATGTACAGTGTGGTGGCTAAACTCGACAAGACTCTATTGTATACTTGAAAGTTGCTAAGACAGTATATCTTAGAAGTTCTCACCAGAAAAAAAGAAATGTGTGACTATATATGGTGATGGATATTAACTAAACTTATTGTGGTAATCATTTTGCAACAAATACATATATCAAATCATTATGTTTGTACACCTAAAACTAACACAATATGACATGGCAATTATATATAAATTGAAATAAAGAAAATTCACAAGTCTTTAAGAGAGCTACAGTGGCAAAAGCACTGCTAGTCTGCACTGAAAGGGTGCATGACTGAGACAGAAAGACTCTGGACTTCTAATTTCTTGGAGATTGAGAAGGTTACTCACCTGGTGGGACCATTTCCTCAAAAATGACCAGAATGGATAGAAAAAAAGGGACATGTCAGAGGGAAAACCAAAAAGTCATAGAGAATAACTAACAGAGGATCCATTTCTAGGGAGCAGAACTAGACTTAAATGAAGGAACACTCCAAAACCAGAGGGAACCTCAAACATTTACTCAACAGAATTTCAATGAACAAGGGACTACTGTGTGTTTCTCATTCTCTTCATTTTCATAAATAAAAATTACCCTGTTACTTCATTGCATATGGGGTGTTTGGGGGCACATAATTTGTATTTTTGGTATAGGTCTCTGAACCAAGAGGGGACACATCCAGACCATTATAGATAATAAAATCATAGACTCTGAATTTCATGGTGCAATTGGATCTTCCTCTTGAATATCATGGGAAGGGGAGAATGTGTTTCATATTTGAGAGGGATATGAATATAATTATGTCCTTCATGACGTAGAGTATGATAAATTGATTATATTAATACCTCCACTTCTTTTTTCCTCTCTGTATGCATATATTTGCCAAGTAATTTCATGGTTCCTCTAGCCAAAGACATAGAATCGATTTTCCCATCATTTGAATATGGATTGGCTTTGTGAGTTGTTTTGACTGCTGGGATGTGGCAGAGACAACCATGTAACTGACTAATTCACAGACACAGCAGCTAAGATATTATTGTTTATTGTATGGCACTGAGGTTTTGTGATTATTGCATAGCATTATTGTGTCAACATATGCCCTATTCTACTTTTTTTTTCCCTTGGTACATACGATCTTGTGACCCACATTAACTGCTTATCATTGTATCTCAGGTACCTAGTCTGAGCAAGGCATCTAATGAAAGCTCTATATTTTTTTATTGTTCTAAATTCATTTAATTAATTGAATTAAAATAGAATATTTTGAGACAGATGGATCTATTTTAGAAACTCACACAAGCATTGAGTAGTGGGTTTATTGCTCATCCTGATCTTCACATTATTGAAAGAGAACTCTGTAGAAGAGGTAAAAGAACAAACATCATTAGGATTTAATTCACGAGGATCATCTCATGCAGTAATTATCTCCTTGGCATTGAACTGGCCTCTTTGTTTTCAATGGGTGTTGTTTCAAATGAAGATGCTCCCCTTGGATAGTTCAGCTTGATGGCATTTAGCAAGTCCTTCAGTGTCCATAATAATAACCTCCAGCTCACACTGCCAGACTAACTCTCAATTCCTTCCTCCTAAGATCTAATTTGCAACCTATAATTACCATAATTATTTAATGAATGAGACATTTTTTATATTGATTGACTCTAAAATAGTCATTAATTATTTAAAATCAATACAAACTTACATTTGTTTGGATCATAACCTTTCATCATCATTGCCTGTGTTTGTTTTGTTTTCAACAGCCTAGAAGACAGTGTATGCAATATAAAATACCCAAAAAATAAACTAGGTAAGAGCAATGCATCTATTTTCCACACTCCATTAATAGCCTAGTCATAATTCACACATGTTATTAGAAGTTGAACCCAAGTTAATTAACAAAAATATTCCTAAGTTACACTGCTGTCTGTTGCATCTGCAATTGATTGTTATCTACAAATAAACACATACAAATCAAGGACAAATCACAATAAATTTAAGAAGACAAGTACAAGCAATTTGGACTATGAAAGTAGCATGTCTCTTTGCTTAAGTGTCTTCCACAAATCCCAGAGAGATGTGCTTGGATTTAATATAATTGGATTTGCTGTTTCCTTGCAGTTTAATGCGTGAATAACTGCAATTGCATATGATTCAACTCTCCCAGCTAAACCTATTTATTTATTAAGCTATTAAATAGAATCTATAGATCATAAGGATTGGAAATCATTTGGTAATGTTGGTTTTATATTTGGCTAAGTAATTCTATTTTTTAAGTAATTATTTTCTGATCACCATTTTCAAATGGTACTGGTGAGGTGAAACTGGAAACGTTGACACAATTTAAACCTTGAAATGGATGACCCCTGAAATGTTCTCTTGTCAGCTCTTCTGTTTTGTTTTTGTTTCGTTTTGTTTTATGATGGTTTCTTCAATGTTTCAGCAGGATTATGGGCTGTGCCCTTTCAAAAATTCGTATTTTGAAGTCCCCAGTACCTCAGAACGTGACTGTATTTAGAAACAGATTTTCTAAAGAGGTAGCTGAGTTAAAATTAGGTTATATGAGGGGCCCTAAACAAATATGACTGGTGTCCGCCTAAGAAGAGATTAGGACACTGATATACAAAAGGAAGGACCATGCAGACAGTGAGAAGATGGCCATATGTAAGCCCAAGAGAGAGGCCTCAGAAGACACCAACCCTGCTGACACCTTCATCACAGATTTCTAACTTTCTTCAACTTCTGGTGTTCAGAGAAGTAGACTTGGTTCATATTTAGTTATCTGGGAAGCACAAGGCATACAACACATTTGGTTTGAGAAAAACTACCTTAAAACACATCACTGACAAGGATTCAAGGGATAAGCCAGAAATTCTTGGTTCCTTTCTGTAGTTTTCCATTCTTAACCTATTTACTTACGGAATTCCAGTATTTTCAGAGCGGTAGTGTGACTCTATTGTAACTAGGAACTGGATGTGATCCAGTTCTGACAAATAAAATCAAAGGTAAATCAACAAGGTAGACTTTACAGAAGATCTGTTCTCTTCCCAGTATAAAGAGAATAGGCTCAGCTGACAGACATATTTTGCTCTTTACTCTCCCCTCTCTCATGCTTCCTGGAACATGAACACAATACAAGGAGGCAAAAAACCATTTTTGAAACTATCAAAAAATAAATGCCAGATGAAAAAGATAATAGGGTAGGTATTTAAAAGATCTTGGACCTTCCCTGAGTAGCTATACAAATCCTGCATTAATTGCCTGCAGACTTCCAATAAAATGAGAAAAATGAATCTCTATTTGGTTGTACTATTGTCATTAGGTTTCTGTCACATGTGGTCAAACATAATTCAAACTGATACAAAGGATTTGATTAGACAAGCACACTATCAGGATCTTAAAGCACAAATTCTGACTAGTTATGTTGGTTAAACCATTAAGCTACTGGTATTTAGTACTGAATTGATTCTTTATAATAAAATGGTTAGCTTAATGCTGACAAATGCTATACAACACAGCCACTAAGGATGTAATTCTTGTTAATTCTTAGTGTTGTTCAAGGGGGACTGAATGCAACGTGCATGCTTAATGAAAGTCTACAAATGAGTAAATGTGTAAGGACATGACTTGGCAACAGCATCCTTATTAAAAGAAAATAATAATGACACATATTATGGCATCAGTTTTATCCAAAATTACAAGACAACAGAATTTAGAAAATAGAGGTCAATACAATACAGCCCAGTTGAGATATCATATTTTATAATTTTAAATAATTTATATTCATTTGTTAATGTAAAAATTTAATTCCCCACAAATTGCTGTAAGTTTCCATTCAGCTATCATTCAGTATTGTTGAATATTGAATATGTGTATATGTTGATTTAAAAAGATAAACCATATGTGGCTCAATATATGTATATCCTTATAGTTAAGGGGATGGAGGAAATGCCTTGGAGGGAAAGGAACAGAAAAATACACTTCTTTGGATATAACATATTTGACATATTTTATTTTAATCTATGTAAATATTTTAATAATTCTAATACAAAATTAAAATTTAAAGGCACAATTGCTAAATATGAAGCAAAATTAGTTATATACACCAAACTTTGTACTAACTTGAGAGTATAATCACACATAGAGGGAAATCTGAGGTAACGAAACAGAGTAGCTTAACTGAAAACTCCTACTGTAATATTTCTGAAGAACAAAAATAAAGGAAAATTAAAATCTGAAATTGTCTTCAGTAATTACAATGTTGGTGATAATGTTCATGTTATTATACAGAGGCTGTTGTGTCTGTATTCTGAATTAATAATTACTTCAGTAATTTTGAAATAAAATGAGAGAAAGATAAGATCAAAGAGGTTAGATAAAGGCCTTATACTCTTGTGTTTGATTAATTATATGAATTATTTGAATTAATTATTAATATATTAGATAATTATGAGTATACACTTATATTTTAAATTTTTAAAATAAATATTTCTTAGCTCTAAAAACCAAAAAAAGTCTAGAAAATTAACCCAAGGGAAACAAAAAATCCTAGTGTCCAAATTATAGTTTCTAAATACTATATCCCACAACAGGAAATAAGGGCCTTCTGAATAGTTAGATCTGACTGGCACCAGAAATTTGTAAGAAGAATTTATAGAATTTTGTCCTAGACGGTATGAAAGCTAAGAAGGATTATTAGCGTCATGTCAAAAGGACAGCAAGAAACAATTTGACCAGGTTTCTATTGGACAAAGATAAAATAATTTAAGTACAAATAAAAACAATAACTGCAACATTTTGAAATACATCAAATATGTATACCATTCATTCACTTAAAAATACCATTCATTCACTTAAAAAAGTAGTAAAAAATCTTCTTTGGACTATTTAAAAGAAACAAATTATTCTTTTAATTAATAAATAAAGGGACTATATCAATCGTATAGTCTATCTTTCCTATACAATGTGTACTTTTCAATATCCAAATAATTTCCAAGAGATGGAGTCACCCTAAAAAGTTATTTTATCAAATAAATGAAGAAAAAGTTACAAGAAAAAGTCACCATTTTGTAACTGCTAATGAAATATTGGATCTAGGCAATAATTAAAAAAAAAAACTATTAAATCAAGTGGCAGCCATGAGGTATACAGCAGTCCCCTCTTATCCACAGAGAATATGTTCCAAAACCTCAGTGGATGCCTGAAACTGCAGATAGTACCAAATCCAAATATACCATGATTATTCCTATGCATACCTACCAATGAAAGAGTTTAATTTATAAACTAAGCACACTAAGAGGTTAACAACAATAACCAATAATAAAATATTTATATCCATATACTGCAGTCAAAGTTATGTGAATGAGTTCTCTCTCACAAAATATCCTATTGTATCATACTCACCCTACTTAATGCTGGTAATGTGAAATGATAAAATTCTCAAGTGATGAGAAGAAATGAGGTGAAGGATATAAGTATTGTGATGTAGTATTTGGGCTACTATTGGCCTTCTGATGATATGTCAGGAGGAGAATCTTCCAGGCCATAGTTGACTGTGGGTAAGTGAAACTATATAAGGTGGTGAATGGGGGAATGGTACTCTACTGCTCAGATCTGTCATCAGAAATATACATGCCCTTCAGCTGCAGGGAAGAATTGATTGGAAGAGAGGAAATGGTGGAGAAAATGAATTTGTATGTTACAAGTGATCTAAAAGCTAAATAAGTCAATATTAATATGTGGGTTTTATCTGGACCCTGACTCAAACAAAAAGTACTAGGCAATCTAGGGAATTTGTAGTTATAAAATCAAGTTAGACACTTGATGTTTTAAGGAACAATTGGTAAATGTTGTGACAATGGTTTTGTGGTCATGCTTTGGAAAAGGACTTCTTATTTTAGAAATACACATGAAAATATTTACAGGCAAAAGTATAGTATTTCTTCAAAATAATTTGAGAATAAGATTAGGCATGGTTGAAAATGGGGAGGGTATAGACAAAACAAGTTTGGGCATGAATTTTTAGTTGTTAAATCTGTCTGATCATATTATTCTCTCTACTGGTTATAAGACACAGGTGCATCAAGAAGTACAAAATGAAAAAATAAACTCCATGAATTAAAGTAGATTATCAATTGGTGGAGAATAAATTATATCACAATCTTCCATAACCTGTAATAGATTATTTTTAAATGTTATAGCAAAAAGCTAAAGGACTACAGAGGAGAAAACAATTAGTTCTTTTTGGAAATTAGACCTTGTAATTATAAAGAAGATGATATTTAAGCTGAGCTTGAAAGAATTACAGCATGCATGAAGAAAGAACACAAAACATTCTGGAATGGAGATGAGTTCTGTGACTGGATAATATACTACATTGAGCTAGTTTTGAGTGAGGAGTGGTGGGAGATACCTCTAAACAGATTTGTAGAATCCCATTGTGTAAAGGCTGGAATGCCACATTAGGTCATTTTTTTTTAACTTTGCTATTATCTTGTTATTTCAAGTAATTGTGAAAGTGTCTTTGTCAGTGAGGGAAAATGAAATACATTTTATTTGATTTATAACTCTCTTATATTTAGCTATACAGTATTGGACCTCCATGTACCCTGTTCCAGGCCTGGGAATATTAAGAGAACCAGCTGCATAATGGGTTTAACCAGTTGTAGTCTCCTACTGAAAAACAATTTTATGCTCACTAAAATTGATGCTGTAATGATCATTATTATAAATACATCTTTTCACACATTGTGTATATTCATTTAGGATAAACTTCTAAAAATTGATAGGGTATATATGTATTAAATTTGATAGTTATTGTAAATTTGATAGATACTATAGCATTGCCTTGCAAAATGTGTGCCATGATCTTTCCAAACCAATGTGTAAGAGATTGCCCATTTTTTCACATCATCACCAATGCTGTGTATTTCTAGTTCAATTTTTCCAATCTTATACATGAAAAATAAACACTATTTCACTCTTCTAATAGTGTCTTTTACATTATGAGTGATAGTGTATATATTCTTAAGTTTATAATTGATTTATATTTCTTTTTTTCTGTTGGACTCCTCCTGCCCCAAATTCATAAAAATCCTATCCCTCTCTGTGATGGTATTAGGAGGGGAGGCATTCAGAAGTTCATTGGGATTAAATAAGGTGGAGCTGTCGTGAATGGGATTAGTGGCCTGTAAGAGTCAAGGAGAGCTTGATTCCTTTCTGCTCCCCAACTTATGATATAAAATGTCAGTTATCTGCAACTCAGAAGAGGGCCCTCATCGGAACCCAACTATGCTTGTACCTTGATCTCAGATGTCCACCCTCCTGAACTACAAGAAATAATGTGCTATTGCTTATAAGTTTATGACAGTTTGTTGTAGCAGCCCAAACAGACTAAGACAGAATGATATGTATATACCTATGTAGATAAGACTGACATGCTGTTCAGGAAAAGAGAGCATCAAGGGCAAAGGCCTTGAGGCAGTAAAAAGGTTGGGATGTTCAAGGAAGAGAAGGAAGATCATGTGGCAGAAGCAGAACAGTTAATTCCAAGACGTAGAACAGTTTTTTGTCTGTTCGTGTTTTTTTTTTGTTTGTTTGTTTGTTTTACTAAGATCCCACTCATTTTTTTTATTTAAGCTTTTTTTTATATAAACATATAATGTAACCCCACCACCCTCTCCTAACCCCTCTCCCATCCACCCCCCTCAGTTTGTTTTATGACATTAAGAGTCTCTTTTGGTTTGTCTCCCTCCCGATCCCATCTTGTTTCATTTTTTCTTTTCCTACCACCTTAACCCCCACCCCCATTGCATCTCCACTTCCTCATATCAGGGAGGTCATGTGATAGTTGTCTTTCTCCAGTTGACTTATTTCGCTAAGCATAATATGCTCTAGTTCCATCCATGTCATCGCAAATGGTAAGATTTCATTGCTTTTTATGGCTGCATAGTATTCCATTGTATATATATACCACCTCTTCTTTATCCATTCATCTGTTGATGGACATCAGGGTTCTTTCCATAACTTGGCTATTGTGGACATTGCTGCTATAAACATTCGGGTACACGTGCCCCTTTGGATCACTACATTTGTATCTTTAGGGTAAATACCCAGTAGTGCAATCGCTGGGTCATAAGGTAGCTCTATTTTCAATTTTTTGAGGAACCTCCATGCTGTTTTCCAGAGTGGTTGCACCAGCTTGCATTCCCACCAACAGTGTAGGAGGGTTCCCCTTTCTCCACATCCTCGCCAGCATCTGTCATTTCCTGACTTGTTCATTTTAGCCATTCTGACTGGTGTGAGGTGGTATCTCATTATGCTTTTGATTTGTATTTCCCTGATGCCCAGTGATGTGGAG